>PVJS01046033.1:0-15983 GCA_004027185.1 Glis glis | reverse complement strand
CACCGCCGCCGCCGCCAGCAGAGCGCACCGGGCGGGCCGGGCGAGTGGCCATGGCGGGCGCCGAGGACGCGCCGGACCAGCAGCCGGAGCTCGACGAGGACGAGGCCGCGTATTGCCGGCGCTGGGGCGCGCAGCACGCCGGGGCCCGCGAGCTGGCCGCGCTCTACTCGCCAGGTAGGACCCCGGGCCCCCCTCGGGCCTGCAGTCACCAGCCCCGCTGCGGACAGCCACCCCGGGCTCGCCAGATCGGAACGCCCGCCTCGGGCCCAGATGGGGAACTCTAACCCCGGTTTCCAACTTGCAAATAGCGCCCCCTGGTCCTGGGACCCCACCCCATCGCCCCTTCCAAGCCCAAGCCAGAACCCCAGGGCTTTCTGGCTGCAAAGACACTCCCAGACCAGGGAATTGCCCTGTCAGCTCCCAGGGCCAGAAAGAACTCCCATCGTACCCACAGAGCCAGCATCCTAGCCCCGGGGCACCTTGGGCTGCAATGAGCGCCTCTAGACTTAGGAACCCTCATTCCAGAACCCGGTCCAAGCCTGAGGCAGCCCTTCAGCTATAGGCACTGTCCCGGGTCCCTTAAAAGTCACATCTCATCCTAGGTTCCCTGGATCGGGAATCTAGACCCTAGGGCCCCATCCGCACTCTAGGCCAAAGCCATGGGCTGCAAACAATGACCTAACCCCCCAACCTGGGAGCCTTAACTTGGGGGGCTGCAGAGTGCCCCAGATGTCCTTCCTGCAAAGCCCCATCCTAGTTATAGTTTTAGTGGCTGTGGACCAAGGTCTTCTCCCCTCCTGCACTGCAGGACCCTCCAGTAGAGAGCGGCAACCCTCACCCCATATTCCTGGATTCCAGGTAGTGCATTCCCCAGTCCCCCCAATACATAAGACCTGACTCCAGTCTTCGCCCCTCCCCCATCCATATATTAGCCCCCTCCATTAGGAGCCCCCCCATAGTCTCAAAACAGATTACAACTTGGACCCTCTCTCCTGCTCTACCCCTCGGTAGGATAAGGTCCCTCCCTGGCTTCTTCGGCTCTGCCCACCATCCCTGCTCCAGCAAGTGCCAGCCCCCATCCTGTTCTCTGTCCAGTGTGAGCCCCAGGAATCCCCCCAACCCAGACACACACAGCTCACTGTCCCCAGGGGTTAAGGAAGCGCTTTTGAGAACTCGAGTCAGGTGACCCGGAGCTGCCAGAGGTCCCTCTGCCAGCCTGTCGCCATCACATCAAGCTTTGTTTGTCAAACGATCTGACATCTTTTGCCCGGGCAGCCACCACACACTGTCCTTGTCTGGGTGGACCTGGGGCCACTGCCTCCTTGGCTTCCTGCCCTGGGCAGCGCAGGTCGGATGCAGTCTCCCCGGTAAGTGGCTGCATGACCTTGGGCCATTTGCTTTTCCTTAGTGGGTCCTAGATGACCAGAGCCCTGCAGCCTTGCCGGTCCAGGCTGTGTGTGCCATTTCTCAACCCTGACCTGGGCACTTGGTCCACGCTGCCACACCCAGCCTCCGGACGTAGAACCTCCTGCTCTCCCTGGGGGTGGCTGGACTTGCCATTTCTCAACCCTGACCTGGGCACCTGGTCCACGTTGCCACACCCAGCCTCTGGACGTAGAGCCTCCTGCTCTCCCTGGGGGTGGCTGGACTTGGCATCCAAACCACTTAGCTGTGTGACTTGGCCCGAGCCACCCCCTCACCCCAGAGCTTCGGTTTTCCCACTCTAAGACGGGCACAGGTGAAGTTTGTCTGCCCTCAGAGTTGTTAGGAAAAGGAAAGGAGATTGTCCCGGGTGGGACGGTGTCTGGATACAGTGGGCTTCCCCTCTGTAGTTGACCTGGTAGCCTGACCTTTGCAGTGAGCTCTGAGGCTGCTGGCTTCACTCTCTGGCCCTCAGACTCCCTGCCTGGGAATCGAGGGCACAGATTGTTTGTTTTTTGTTGTTGTTGTTGTTTTGTATTGGGAATTGAGTCCAGGGGCATTCTACCTCCGAACTACACCCCCAGCCCTATTTTATTTTTATTTTGAAACAGGGTTGATGAGAGTCTCACTATTTGCTGAGGCTGTCCTCAAACCTGCAATCCTCCAGTCTCAGCCTCCCAAGTACTGGGATTACAAGCACCTGCTACCACACCCGGCTAGAGGGCACGGGTTTGAATTGAGGGCACTAGCTCTGGCGGCCAGCTCTGCCCACCCGCCTGCTTTCAGGCAGCCCAAATTGTCCCCAGGCAGCCTGAGCCTCCCCAGGGACTGCCATCTCAGCAGTCCATCACAGTTGGCTATCTGTCCATCTGCCTGGTTCTGGTTTCCCCCAGTGCCCTTCTCTCTGAAGACTAGCCATGCAGGAATCTGAGGCTGCAGATGCCTCCTGATACCCCAAACCTACAGTCAAGGCCTTCTCTGCTCCTGACCTGGAAGGGAAAGGGGGAGAGACTAGCCAAACTGGTTCCTCCAAATTCCTTTCTAGAGACCTCTGTTCTCTTGCTGTGTGACCTTGGGGAAGTACCTTGACCTCTCTGGACCTGACCCATAAAACAAGAGAACAGACTCAATATATATTGAACGCCTATATTCCAGGTCCTGGGGGCAGAGCAGCAAACAAGACTGAAAAAAATTAGCTGGCATTTTAGTAGGGAGATTGGCAGTAAACCCCCCAATAAGGGAACTATCTCACCTGCCCAGGGGAGGCAAGTACTGTGAATCAAATACCCAACAGGAGCAGGGGCAGGGAGAGAACAGGGGGGGACATTTTAGAGAGTGGGCAGTTCCCGCGTCGCTGAGCAGGTGCCATGTGAACAGCGATCAGGGAGGAGGGGCAAGAGGGAAGGAGCTTTGAGGTCCTTTGAGGAAGGGCTTGGTGCAGGGAGGGAAGTGCCAGCGCCAAGGTCCTGGGGTGGCATGTTTGTGGACTGCCGAGGGGCCTGTGGGCTGCTGCCAACAGTGGCTGAATTCTGGGACTGGATTCCTGGGATTCCTGGGGACGGAGGTGGTTTGGCCCTTGACAGTTGATAGCGGACACTGAGGACCACTAGCATAGTCAACATTTATTGAGCGCTGACTGTATGCCGGGCATTTCCCCGTGCACTCTCTTTTCATCCTCACTACAGCTGCGTGGGGTGCGCCCGGTATTGACTCCATTTCTAGAGGAGGCAGGTGAGACCCCTGTTAGCCCTTCAGAGCCCCCAACGCACACACGTGCTGGTCCCAGCAGCTGGGAGTCAGCAGGGACAGGGCATGCGTCTCTTTGGTTGGTCTGGGGTGCCTGGCGCTTGAGCACCCAGCCGCGCTCTGTGAAGACGGCCCGTGAAGCGGAGGAGCGAGCTGCCCGAGGTCACGGGGCAGGTCGGCACCGGGACGGCAGCGCCGGGCGCGTTCTAGGTTCCGTGTTCTTAGTCTTCCCTGTGGAAAGGAGCCAGCCGGGAGCGGGCATGGGGTTAGCACAGCCACGCGTGCTCAGGCAGGTGGGGAGGAGGATGGCCTGGGGTGTGCAGGGAGGGAGTGCTGAGGGGTGGGGCAGCGAGGTGGGTGGGGCCTGGTCCTGTGGGACTGGGGAGCCACAGAGGGTTCTACTCGGCCCTCGGCTCTAGGTTTGACTTTTGTGGCGACAAGCCACCACAAGGCAAGTGCCGGCGTTTGTGCGGGGCGTGGTGAACGTGGCCAGGCCTCTCCCATCTGCCAGGCAAGCCGGGAGGTGAGGCAGGTGTCCGGCTCCCAGCAGGGGCCAGCTGACACCTGGCCGTGTGTGTGCCACCTCTCTGAAGGGTCCTGGATCCAGCTGTCCACCTGCCCTGGCCAGCTATGGGTGCCCTCTGCCCTGGGGGTGCGGGGACCCTGAGTGGAGTGTGGGGAAGGGGAGGGTGTCTGGAACACAGGGTGGGCGTCCTGGCTTGTAAGCCTAAAGCCCAGCCTGGGGACAGAAGCCTGGCTGCCGAGGACTCCTCCCTGGCCAGGCCTAGTCCTGCCGCCCTCTGGGCTGAGCTTTCTGTCCGTCTTAGTCTTGTCGCTTTCTGTCTCCGTCTCTCCTCTCTGGTCATGTGTTTTCTGTCTCCCCATGTCTCCCTGTCTCTGCTTCTCTTCTTTCTGCATCTCTGATTCCTGCTCTCCTCTCTGTCCCTCTCTTTTGGTCCCTGCCCTTCAGTCCCTCCAGTCCCCGCATCATGGGGAGGCGCAGGGTCTCCTGACAGCCCCGGGTGTTTGGGGCTTGTCTTGACCAGAACAGGAAGAGGCCGGCCTCGTCAAGCCTTTGGCAGCAGCCTGCCCTGAGAGAGCAGGATGGGCGAAGCCCAGCGCGGCCATCCCTGTCCCCCATCCTCCACGCGCTGGGTCAACAAGCAGTCACCGCCATGGCTGGGCTCAGATCCACCGCGTCAGCCAAGCTGGGGCTGGCAGGACACAGGCCGGGGCGCTGTAGCCCGGGGACAGGCAGGCCTTCAGAGCCCCCAGCGAAGGCCTCGCAGCCAGCCGGCCTCCACGCCGTGACTCTAGTGACTTTAGACAAGTCACTTCATCCCTCCAGGCTGTTTTCTCCCCCTGGAGGATGGGGAGGACAGTCCCAGCTCCCGGGGTGCCATGAGGGGTCTCCAGTCCACCCTCAGCTCTGCACCTGGCCCACAGGCGCTCAGGGAAGGCCGCTTGTTACCACGTGTGTACTTTTATGGATCAGAACTGAGGTCCTTCGTCTGCAGAAGGATCCAGATTCCAAAGAAAGATGGAGTTTAAGTGGGAAAATACTCAGATTTGGGGAACATTCTCCACAGTGTGGGGAAAGAACCAGGCCATCTTTGGCATCAGGACACCTGGAACGTTCAGAAGAGCGTGTCGCATGGGTGCGTCTAGGGTCCACACCCAGCTCTGAGCCTCAGTTTCCTCATCTGGAGGTCAATCACGACACATGGTCCTTTCCTTGGAAGGGCTGGAACTTGAACCATGCCTTGGGCTCGAAAACGCAGATGACCTCGGGAGCCTGGCAGGGTTGCCACCCAAGACAGCGTGAGGACCCAGGGAGAGCGGGGGCCGGGATCCTGCCCAGGTCAGCGCACGCAGAGCGCCATGTTCTCAAGGGAAGCAGGAAATTTGGAATTTGTGTAATTTTTTAAGTTTAGCCCATTAAAAAAAAAAAAAACAACAACAACCAAGAACAAAACCTGCCCCGGGGATCCGGTTTGCAGCAGCATCTCTGATGCGGCCACGCCTGCTGCCCCTTGTGGTGGGCGCCCGTAGGTGGTAGCCATTTTTATTACTACTGTCACCTGATCCTGGGGCTCAGGGCTCTGCCCACTCTCTGTCCCTGCAGGCTGCGAGGCAGGTTGGCAGGGAGGGTTCACTGGTCCGGCCACATACCCCAGTCCCTGCCCTCCTGCCCACCCTGGGCTTCCTGCTTTCTGAGCCCTGGCCCTGGCCACAAACAGGAACTGGAAAGAGGAAGACTGCCGGGCCTGGTCATGGCGGCCCTAGGCTGGGGCTGCTGGGGCAGGAACGGGGGAGATACAAGGGACGGGGAGTTCCCAGCCCCTTCTGCTGCTCTGTGACCTGTCGAGGTCTTTGCCCCCTCTGAGCCTCGTCGTCTTCTGTTTTTTGGGGTTTTTTTTGGAGTTTTTTTGCGGTACCGGGGATTGAACCCAGGGGCGTTCTACCTCCGCACTACACCCCCGGCCCTAATTTTTATACTTTATTTTGAAACCCGGTCTCACGAAGTTGCGGAGGGCCTCACTAAGTAAAGAGAGAGAGAGACAGAGAGCTGAGGCTGGCCGCGAACCTGGATCCTCCGGTCTCCGCCTCCCAAAGTACTGGGATAAGGGATGTGACCCGGCGTGTCCCCGCTCCCCTGAGCCATGGTCTTTTCATGGAGCAAGCAGAGGGCAGCGCTCCTGCTGCTGGTTCAGGGTGGATCAGGGGTTGCGTGGTGTTGTCTGGCCTGGATGAGATTCGCTCCCTCTTGGAGCCTCAGTTTCCCTATCGGGACAACAGAGGAATCTCATACTTCCTTCCCAAGGTGTGTGAGTGAGAGGCACCCAGGGGCACGGCCGTGAACTTCCCCTTGAGGATTGAGATTAGGAATTTGTTCATTCCACAAGCATTTGTTGGGCAGCAGCCGAGGGCCACGGCTCCAGGCTTCCTGAGTTCAGGTTCGGGTAGGGCCACAGTCCTGAGTGACCGGCCCCATGTTGGGGTGCACAGAGGTGGGAGGTAGCATCATGGGTAGCTGCCTGGAGGCGGAGGTTTCCAGGTTGCGACCTGCAGGAGCAGCGGTGTCAGGTCAGCCAGGTGCTGAGGGGTAAGGGAACAGCCAGCTTGGCCGGGCCCTGTGTTCCTCAGCCTGGCCCTGTTGTTTGAGGTGGGCCTGGGCTGGTGGCCCAGGATGTCATGCTGCGATACGGTGGTAGAGAATGGAGGGAGGGACCAGGGCATCAGGAGAAGAACAGGGTAGGATAAGAGTAGGGTCTTGGGAGCCAGACCCTCTTGGCTGGGGAACCCCAGTCTGTGGCTCACTAGCCGGTGGCCTCAGGCTACTTCCTGGACGACTCTGAGCTTCAGTTTTCTCACCTGCAGCAGGCGCCTAGCACTGCATAACCGCTCAGTAGGTGTTCAACAATAGCAATACTAGATCGCTGGCATTAAGGGTCTCGTGCCTTTGCGACAGGCTGCCTGGGAAACTGGCCTTGCCAGGGGCCCGGGCACAGGTTCCGTCACTCACATGATGTTTTTATTTCCTTTTCCTTTCTTAAATTTGAATTTATAATTAAAAGAAAAAATGTTGCCGGGTGTGGTGGTGCACGCTTGTCATCCCAGTACTTGAGAGGCTGAGACAGGAGGATCGCGGGTTCAAAGCCAGCCTCAGCTACTTAGTGAGGCTCTCCACAACCTAGTAAGACCCTGTTTCAAAATAAAGAATAAAAAATAGGGCTGGGGGTGTAGCTCGGAGGTAGAATGCCCCTGGGTTCAATCCCTAGTACCGCAAAAAGAAAAAAAAACAGGAGTGAGCGAGAGGCCAGGCTCCACAGCACAGCTGGTTCTTTGGTGGATGCCGAGGACTGCGTCTAGCGCTTGGCTCTCTGTGCCTGTGACCTAGATATCTCTCTCTGTCAACGTATAGATGGCCGCCCAGGTGCATTTCTGGCTACGGAAATGCTGTGGCCTGCATTAATGTGGCCAGTCCCCCGGGGTGATGGACACTTGGGTTATTTCCAAAATGTTGACACCTCTATCAGGTCAGTAGTGAGTGAATCAGCCTGTCCCGGCTTACATGGCCTTTAAAAGTGTGTGGCAATACCTGGTGTGGTGGCGCACGCTTGTAATCCCAGTACTTGGGAGGCGGAGACTGGAGGATCTGGGTTCGCGGCCAGCCTCAGCTACTTAGTGAGGCCTCCGCAACTTCGTGAGACTTGGTTTCAAAATAAAGTATAAAAAATAGGGTCGGGGGTGTAGCTCGGAGGTAGAATGCACCTGGGTTCAATCCCCGGTACCGCAAAAAAAAAAAAAAAAATGTCGAGAGGGATTTCACAACCGCGGCCTGTACCCTGGCCACGCTCCAGCCTCAGCAGCCTCCCTGGGCCCGCACAGCCCCTGCCGCGATGAGCAGGTAGTGACCCACCCTAGAGGCCCCAGGGTCCCCAAGGCCCCGTTTCTCCATGGCCTCCCGACTCGGGCCTGGAGCCCTGCTCAGTAGAGGCAGGGCAAGGTGTGAGCCTCCACGATCAGAGGCCATTTGTAGCCTCTACCTCCAAATAATTACCTGCCATGGGGACACTGGTGTCAGGAAGCTTCCAGAGAGACGGGAAGCTGGTTCAAGTTCCCTCAGGTGTCTCCAGAGAGCCCAAAGGGCCCAGGAGATGAGATTGGGTCCCTTCAACTGAAGACTCCTAGCCGTGGTGGCACCTGCCAGTAATCCCAGAACTTGGGAGACTGAGACAGGAGAATCACAAGTTTGAAGCCAGCCTCAGTAACTTAGCCAGATCCTGTTCTAAAATAAAGAATAAAAAGGGCTGGGGGTATAGTTTGGAGGTAGAATGCCCCTGGGTTCAATTCCCAGCACCATACACACAAAAAAGAATTAGTGTACATGAGTTGGGTTCATGGCATGAGACCTGCGCGCTCTGGGCTCTGGGAAGGGCTGAGCGCGGGCGGGTGGTGGTAGGCCCATTCCCTTCTGGGCCGGTGGGGTGGGTGGGTGGGGCCTTGCTGTGGGGGCGGGGCCCCCTCTGTTCCCAGGGAAGAGCCCTGACCCAGCCCGCTCTCTCCCCACAGGCAAGCGCCTCCAGGAGTGGTGTTCCGTGGTCCTGTGCTTCAGCCTCCTCGCCTACAACCTGGTCCATCTCCTGCTGCTGGCCCGCTGGGAGCATGCGCCCTCCGTCATCCTGGGTGTCTGTGAGTGCCATCCTGCCCCCTGCCTGGCAGCGTGTGTGTGTGTGTGTGTGTGTGTGTGTGTGTGTGTTTGTGTGTGTGTGTCCTTCCCCATCCGCAGCCTGGAGGTAGATGCTACAGTCATTATAGTTTTCGAAATGAGCAAACGGAGGCTCAGAAGGGACCGGCCTGAGCCGGAAGCCCAGCACAGGTCTTCATGCGCTGACCCACTCCAGGTTGGGGCGGCTCAGCCTCCTTCCTCTGCACACGCACACATGCCTCCCGGGGACGTGCCTCTGGTCCCACCGGACCCTCCCGCGGTTCAGCTTCCGCGGTCTCATTAAAAGCACTCTGGCAGCCGGGCATGGTGGCGCACGCTTGTAATCCCAGTACTTTGGGAGGTGGAGGGAGACCGGAGGATTCGGGTTCGCGGCCAGCCTTAGTGCGCATGCGCACGCGCGCAATCAATCTCTCTCTCTCTCTCTCTCTCTCTCTCTCTCTCTCTCTACCTTGTGAGGCCCTCTGCAACTTCGTGAGACCCAGTTTCAAAAATAAAGCATAAAAAAAAAATAGGGCCGGGGGTTTAGCGCAGAGGTAGAACACCCCTGCGTTCAATCCCCGGTACCGCAAAAAAAAAAAAAGCACTCTGGCCACCTAAGCCAGCAGTGCTCAGGCTGGCTAATTGTGCCGTGTAGGTCCGGGTGTGGGAACTGGAAGAGAGAGGGCCACCTGTCCCATGCTGCAGAGCATGGCCCCGCCTGCAGGAGTCCGGCATGCCCACGGACAGGAAGGACCTGGAACCCCAGCCTGAGCCTCATCTGGGGCAGTTACGAGCAGGCATCTACAGACCTGGGTTCAAGTCCCAGCTCCCCCACCTCCTGGCTGGGTGTCCTTGAGCATGTATCCTTGCATCTTGGAGCCTCATTTCCTATGAAGCATCTATAAAACGAGGCTCCTACAGTGCCTGCCTCCTGGGGCCAACACGTGGGTGCGTGTAAGTGCTGAGAAGACTAGGAGGAGCTGGGCGTGGTGGCGCACGCTTGTAATCCCAGTACTTGGGAGGCTGAGACCAGAGGATCCAGGTTCGCGGCCAGCCTCAGCTACTTAGTGAGGCCCTCCGCAACTTAGTGAGACCCAGTTTCAAAATAAAGAATAACAAATAGGGCCGGGGGTGTAGCTCAGAGGTAGAATGCCCCTGGGTTCAATCCCCGGTACCACGAGAAAAAAAGACTAGGAGGGGACACTGCCACCAGACAACTGACCGAAACCGCACCTGGGCCTTCCTGGTCAGTCGTGGGTACTTCGTGAGCACCGAGCCCTGAGCTCCTACTCATCCTGGTTACCATCCAACAAGGCCATGACCGGCCCATTGGCCCTGACCATGGTGGCAGTAGAGCCTGACCTGCCGGCTGTCATTCCTGCGTCCCCTCCAGGGCTGGGGCGGCCTCCGCGCTTATGGGAGCAGAGGCCTCTGTGCTACCGTGCGCCCATCCAGCTGGGCCAGGGCCTGCAGGATCGGTGGCCGGGGGTTGCCATGCCAGCGGGGGGACCACCTCTCCTCCCTGGTTGGGACTTGAGCTCGTGGAGCACCCAGGGCGGCACAGCTCCCCGTCCCACGCCTCAGCCTGTGGCAGATAAGACCAGACAATCCCTGATAGTGCTGTTTGCACAGTCCCCAATCGATCTAAATAGCCACCCTGATTTGTGTGTTAACTCGCAGGCAGTAAGGGCACCATGCCAGCCGCAGCGCCTGCCCCTGCCCGGCGCTATCTCCCCAGAGATGCCAGTGCCCCAGGCAGCCTGCAAATCAGGTGAAGAGGAAGCACGAGAGGTGTCCGGCGATAAAGCCAGCGCCTGTGATCCGTGCAGCAGGTGGAGCCGAGAGGGACGCCCGGGAAGGAAGGAGCTGGGGGGAGGTCGTGCGGGTTCATGGGAAGGGCATTCCAGGCAGAGAATGCTACGAGGGCAGAGGCCCTGGTGTGCCACGTGTTAGGGGAAGAGAGAGGCGGCCAGTGTGGCCCGGAGGATGTGGCAGCTCAGCAGCAGCGGGGACAGGTGGTGTAGGGCCCTGAGGGCTGCGATCTGGACTGTGGGTTTTATTCTCTGGGCCTTAGGAGGCTTCTGGTGAGTTTCTCATGGGGAGCTGACACTGTTGTGCTGCGGGGAAGATGGAGCCGGGCAGGGCAGGGCAGGGCAGGGCAGGGCAGGGCAGGGAGGAGGTGGCCACAGGTTGTCAGCTCTGGAGGAGCTGCACAATGTGCTGTGGGTTGCCATGGAGGTGAGAGAGGGAGGGTCAGGGTGACTCCCCAGCTGGCATGAGCCCTGGAGGGGAGGGACACTGCTGCAGAGATGGGAGAGGACAGGACAGTGGCCTTCGGCACCTGCCGGCGGGCGGGACTGGAGCCCGTGTGTGAGGGGGTTGAAGCCTCTGGCCTCCGGCTGGGGAGGAGAGGCCCAGCCAGCAGGGAGGGGAGCCGGCTAGGGCCGCACACCGGTGAGATGGGGCAGCGAAGGGACTGCCGGATCCGTCCCTGACAAGGACGTCTCGACCTGGCCTCAGAGGCAGTGGGGACGGGCGCACACATGAACGGCCGCAGGAGCCTGGGCTGCTTTTTCCCCTTGGGGAAAGCAGGGAAGAGTGTGGGCGGGGTGGGGAGTTGGTCCTTGAAGGAGCGAGGTGGAGATGGGCGCCCGGGCAGAGGGTACGGGGAGGACAGAGGTCGGCGGTGAGGTGCGCAGGCTCATGCGGTCTCAGGTTAGGGAGGTGAGCCCTCGGGTTAGGGAGGTGAGGGGCTCACGCAGCCCCGGGTTAGGGAAGTGAGCGGGTTAGGGAGGTGAGCGGGCTCAAGCGGGCTCAAGGGGCCGAAAGACAGGATCCTGCCGCTGCCCTCTGCCCCTGTGTGCTTCTCAGCCTCCCTCCACCTCCCTGCCAGGCAGGGACAGCCCAGCGGGGTGACCCGTGGGAGGGTGGAGGTCTCAAGAGGCCCAGGGACTGTCTCAAGTCCCTGGTGAGTTAGGGGAGCCGTCCCCACCCAGTGCACACCGGAGAGGGTAGGGGCCAGAGCCACCCCAGGGGAGCCAGCCGCCAGCCACCACCCAGCCACAACCGAGCGGGGACAAAGAGGCTTCTGTGTGCCTGTCCCTGCCACCCTGCCCCCATTAAAGGGGCCTCGCAGGCAGCCCGGAGTTGTGCTCTAGAAACAGCGCCTCACCCCCGCCCCAGGGATGTCCCTCCCTGCCTAGACGCTGGGCAGCCTGGAAAGGCCAGAGGCGGGTCACTGGACAGACGGTGAGGCTGAAGCCCGAGAGGGTGATGCTGGGCCCCTGGGATTGCTCCCTCGGCGCTGTCTGCAGTCAGGGGCTGCGGGCCCCCACTAGCCCCATCTCCTAGCTTCTGTTGGTTGGGGGAGGCGGGTACAGTTGGTACCTCCCTTTCCCAGACTTGGACATGAAGGTCCGCGCCTAAGCTGTGTCCCCGCAGATGGCCCATGGTCTCCACCGCTCCCAGCAGCCCTGCGTGCGCCCAGGGGACCTTGTGCAGCCCTTCCCTTCCAGTCTGCTCGTCCCTCCCTCCAGAAAGACAAGGTGTGCTGGGCCTGTGACCATGGACATGAAGACTGATGGCATTTTTTTTAACGGAGTTTATTTATTTATTTATTTATTTTGCAGTACCGGGGATTGAACCCAGGGGCGTTCTACCTCCGCGCTACACCCCTGGCCCTATTTTTTATACTTTATTTTGAAACCGGTTCTCACGAAGTTGCGGAGGGCCTCACTAAGTAGAGAGAGAGAGAGAGAGAGAGAGAGAGACAGGGAGAGAAAGCGAGAGAGCTGAGGCTGGCCGCGAACCCAGATCCTCTGATCTCCGCCTCCCAAAGTACTGGGATTACAAGCATGGGCCACCACGCCCGGCATGGAGTTTATTTTTTAGAACAGTTTTAGTTTACAGAATTGAGCAGAGAGCACACAGTTTCCATATACCCATGAGTGCTCCGTTTCCTTTGTTTTTAACATTTAAGTTAGTATTGCACATTTGTTACAATTACTACACCGGGTCGATACATTTTGAGCCCAGGTGTGTGGTCGACCCCATTTCCTTGGTTTTTCTGCTGGTGTCTTTCTGTTTCAGGAACCATCTAGCGTAGCACATTTTGTTTGGTTGTTAGGACCCTGATTTAGGCTCTTTGGGGACAGTTTCTCAGACTTCTTTTTTTTTTTTTTATACACTGGGAATCAAATCAGGTACATTCTACTTCCGAGCTACACCCTTGGCCCCTTTTTATTTTTTTGTTTTGAAACAGGGTCTTGCTAGGTTGCTGAGAGTCTCACTAACTTGCTGAAGCTGTCCTTGAGCCTACAATCCTCCTGTCTCAACCTCCCAAGTTTTTTTTTTTTTTTTTTTTTTGTCCTGGTGCTGGGGATAGAGCCCAGGGCCTCCTGCATGGGCCAGCACTAAACCACTGGGCCACCCGCAGCCCTCAGACTCCTCTTGTTTTCGGTGACTTTGGCAGTTTTCAGGAGAGCTGGTCAGGTGTCTGGGAGACTGTCCCTCTTGGATTTGGGCTACAGGCCTCGTTACCAGCCTGGTGCCGTGGGTCTGTGGAGGGGGTGTCATCAGAGGTAGCCCATCGTAGACTCACCACTGAGATGCTGCCCGCGATCACGCGGCTCAGAGAGTCTCCCAGGAGGCAGGAAGTGTTCCGTGTGAGGGCCGGCACGCCAGGGCCCGAGCACCAGAAATACTGGCGAGCACAGTATAATGAAATAGCCGGGCGTGATGGTGCACTCCTGTAATCCCAGTACCTGGGAGGCTGAGACAGGAGGATTGTAGGTTCGAGGACACCCTCAGCATGCAGTGAGACTCTCATCAACCTAGCGGGACCCTGTTTTAAAATAAAAGTAAACTAGGGCTCAGGGTGTAGTTCAGAGGCAGAATGCCCCTAACACCCTCGACTCAAGACTGGCATTGTGAGCAGCACTCTGTAAAGGGTAACCGTACCACAAGCACTGTTTTCCACATACTGTTTCATTATCGTCGTCGTCTGTGAGCATTAAACACTTAGGACAGTTAAGGCGATTAGCGTGTAAACACCTCGATCTGGCCTTGGCGCAATTTCGGGATTAAAGGAGATGAACCTCTAAGATGCTGGCACTAGCTTGGTTTTTTTTTCTTTTTTTTTTTTGGTACTAGGGCTGGAACCCAGGGGTCTTCTACCTCTGGGCTACACCCCCAGACCTATTTTATTTTTTATTTGGAAACAGGGTCTCACTGAGTTGCGGAGGGCCTCACTAAATTGCTGAGGCTGGCTGCAAACCTGCCATCTTCCTGTCTCAGCCTCTCAAGTACTAGGATTACAAGCATGTACCATCTCTCCTGGCCTGGCTTGATTTTTTGGTTTGTATTTTGTTTTGTTTTGTTGTTGTTATTTTTGCAGTACTAGGGATTGGACCCAGGGGTGCTTTACCACTGAGCTACATCCCCAGCCCTTTTTATTTTTTTATTTTGAGGCAGGGTCTCACTCTGTTACTGAGGTTGGCCTCGAATTTGCGATCCTCCTGCCTCAGCCTCATGAGTCACTGGGGTTTCCCACATGTGCCTGTCTGTAATCAGGTGCCACATTGAGCTTCTGGTGTAGGCTTTAAATGCTCGGTACCATTAGGTTTTTTTTTTAAAAAAAAGTATAATCCGGGCATGGTGGCGCATGCTTGTAATCCCAGTACTTGGGAGCCTGAGACAGGAGGATCTGGGTTCGTGGCCAGCCTCAGCTACTTAGTGAGGCCCTCCACAACTTGGTGAGACCCTGTTTCAAAGTAAAGAATAAGAAATAGGTCTGGGGGTGTAGCTTGGAGGTAGAATGCTCCTGGGTTCCATCCCCATTACTGCAAAAAAAAAAAAGCGTAGCCCGGCATGGTGGCGCACTGCCCACCCGCGTGTTGCCTGTGGCTCCCAGCAGCGGCAGCAGAGCAGGGCGGGTGCAGCAGACAAGACTGGCCCGGAGAGCCCGAAGCATTTACATAAACCCTTGCCCTTTGAAGACAGTTGGCGGCCCCCTGTCCTTGGTGTGGGTGTGGAACCTACATCTTGGCCCCGGGGATGGTTGGACAGGTGTGTCCTCACCTAAGCCGGCCTCACCATGCGTGGCCTGCAGGTGGGCAGTGTGTGGGCACCCTCCGGCTGGGCTCGGAATCCAGCAGGCCACACCCCTGCCACCCCGTCACTTCTTGCCTGGAGGTGTTTCTCCTGTATCGAAAGGTGCCTGAGTCAGCCCGGCTCCACTGTGTTCTGATCAGCGAACCATCCCCACCATACAAAGGAAAACGGGGGCACAGAGATGTTAAGTAACAGGCGCAGTGTCACGTAGAAGCGATGATGGGGCTGGGACCAGAGCCAGGCCTCACAGCTACACCCTGCCTCCCACTGAGCCCTCGAGTCAGTGAGTGGAGCTGGGGTCTCCGCAGGGGCCCCTCACTGGTTCTGAGCAGGTTGAGAATACAGGCCAGGGAAGGGGGGGTCAGAGGCCAAAGGGGTAAGCCTGGGGTGGGGGGTGTGGCTTCTGTCTATAGTTAAGGCACTTTTTCTGTTTGTGTGATACTGGGGATTGAACCCAGGGGCATCTTACCTCTGAGTCCCCCCCAGCCCTATTTTATTTTTATTTTTGAAACAGTCTCACTAGGTGGATGAGTCTCACCTGAGACTGTCTTTAAACCTTCCATCCTCCTGTCTCAGCCTCCCAAGGACTGGTATTACAGATGTGCGCCACCACACCTGGCTTTTTTTTGGTACTAGGGATTGAACCCAGGGACATTCTATCTCTGAGCCACGGCCCCAGCCCTATTTTTTATTTCTTATTTATTTATTTATTTATTTATTTATTTTTTTTTTATTTTTTTTTTTTTTGCGGTACCGGGTATTGAACACAGGGGCGTTCTACCTCCGCACTACACCCCCGGCCCTATTTTTTTATGCTTTATTTTTGAAACCGGGTCTCACGAAGTTGCGGAGGGCCTTACTAGGTAGAGAGAGAGAGACACACAGAGAGAGAGAGAGAGAGAGAGAGGGAGAGAGAGAGAGGAGAGAGATAGATCGATCATTGATCGATTGCGCGCACGCGCATGCGCGCTGAGGCTGGCCGCGAACCCGGATCCTCCGGTCTCCACCTCCCAAAGTACTGGGATTACAAGCGTGCGCCACCACGCCCGGCTTATTTCTTATTTAGAAACAGGGTCTTGCTAAGTTGTGGAGAGCCTAAGTTGCTGAGGCTGTCCTTGAACCTGCGATCCTCCTATCTCAGCCTCCCAAGTACTGGGTTTACAGGTGTGCATCACCACGCCCGGCTCTATTTTATTTATTTTTTATTTTATTTTATTTATTTATTTATTTATTTATTTATTTATTTATTTTTGCGGTACTGGGGATTGAACCCAGGGGCATTCTACCTCCGCGCTACACCCCCGGCCCTTTTTTTTATACTTTATTTTGAAAAAGGGTCTCACGAAGTTGCGGAGGGCCTCACTAAGGAGAGAGAGAGAGAGAGAGACAGACAGACAGACAGACAGACACACAGCTGAGGCTGGCTGCGAACCCAGATCCTCCGGTCTCCGCCTCCCAAAGTACTGGGATTACAAGCGTGCGCCACCACACC
>PVJS01046032.1:0-15982 GCA_004027185.1 Glis glis | reverse complement strand
CAAAAAAAAAAAAAAAACAAAAAAAAAAAAACAAAAAAAAACCAGGAGACCTGGGAGATCAGGAGGCACGTGAGCTTCTAGAACTCGGGGAGTCTCACAGAGGCATCCGTCTTCCTGCAGAACCGGGGCCGGGTGTTGACGGGATGTTACCTCTGTAGTGATGGGCAAGGTGACTGCAGCTGACACCTGGATCCCGGAAGGGATGTGACCAAGAATGACAGGTTAGCACCTGGTGGAGCTGGGGTCTGTTCCGCAACCTGACCCAGAGCTTGTCTCCACTGTGCTCCCAACTCTCTGGTCCAAGCTTTCTTTTTCAGTCTCTGTCTGTCTCTGTCACTGTCACTCAGCTTCAGCCAGAAACCCCAGCCTTGTAACAAAGGCTTGCCTCAAAGGATGTGGGAAAACGAAGGCCTGGCCTTGTGTTTTAGGTGAACCCCCTGCTTCCCTTCCCTGGGGATCAAGATCGGACATGAGCCCGGGTGAACTGAGCCACAGGCAGTGATGGCAGGGCGTAGGGATCCAGTCTCGCTGGCTCTGAGACGGACCTGGGAATTCTGGCCTCTGCCCTTGAGTGGGGGTGGCCAAGGAGGCTCTGAGAACTGCAGGTAGCAGGGTGAATGATCTCTCATTCCCCACCTGTCAGTAGAGTCCTCATTTCTAAAGTAGACTTAATCTCTCTTAGTAGACATTTAATACTTAACATGGTCTTTCCAGAACATTTTATATAGTTCCCCAGAAGAAATGACAATTGTAACAGATCAGATCTGTTAAAAAAATCTAGAATCCCCCCACACTACCAAATTATCCACCCTTGTCCATGTAAACCTATCCTGGTTATAATCTTGTCCTCCTTTACTCACTTATTAATTGTAACCTCGAAGAAATGTTTTGTTAAATAGTCTCACAAGTCAGGCGTGGTGGCACACGCTTGTAATCCCAGTACTTGGGAGGCTGAGACAAGAGGATCACAGGTTTGTGGCCAGCCTCAGCTATTTAGTGAGGCCCTCTGCAACTTAGTGCAAAATAAATTTCAAAATAAAGAATAAAAAATAGGGTGGGGGTGTAGCTTGGAGGTAGAATGCCCCTGGGTTCAATCCCCAGTACCGTTAAAAAAAAAAAAAGTAGTCTTCATAATGCTCCCCCGAGGGCTGTGCCAGGCCTCTTCTTGCTGACAGGTCACAAGGTCTCCATGTCCTGATTGAGCATTTAACCACACGGCATTGTTGCTTGCATTAAGGCTATCATAAACACATTCTTCTCTTCATGAGGATAGCCTTGCCCTCTTGGGGAAGACTATTGACGAAGAGTGTCAATTTGCAGTATCTAGGAATGGAATTACTGAACATACTTTTTATGGCTATTTAAATAGCACTGGCAAATCATTTTCCCTAATTGATTTTTAAGAATACCACTCTTGGGCTGTGGGTGGCTCAGTGGTGGAGTGCTTAAGTAGCATGCACAAGGCCCCAGATTCAATCAGCAACACACACACACACACACACACACACACACACACGTGCGCACGTTCTTTTGGGCTGTATGAGACCCTGGGTTTAATCCCCAGCACTACCCATAAATAAACAAAGAAGACCACTATTATTGTTAATATATAACTATAATAATTTCACTGTATTCTCTTTTGGGAGGGTGGTGGTGCAGCTTAGGAAATATTCTCTTTTTTTTTTTACCTTTTTGGTAGAGTCATGTAGAATTGGCTTAATTTCTTTAAATATTTGGTAGAATTGCCCAGTAGAGCTATCTGGGCCTGATGGTTTCCTTGTGGGATGTTTTTAAACTACAAATTCAATTTTGTTAATAGACGTTTGGTTTGTTTCTTCTTGAATGACTGTTGGTACTTTGTGTCATCCAAGGAATTTGTCCAAACTGTCTGAGCTGTCAAAATCGTTGGCATCAGTTGGGTTCATAGTATTCTCTTATTTTACGTTTCACATCTGTATTACTTAAAATGATGCCCACTCTCTAGTTCCTGATATTAGTGAAAATTCTTATTTTTTCTTTTTCTAATCAATCTGGTTAGGGACTTAGAAATTACATGGGTTTTTCTCAAAGAACTAGCTCTTTGCTTCGTTGATTTTTCTCTATTGTTTTTCTATTTCCTGTTTCATTGATTTTTACTCTGATTTGTGATTTTTTATGTATTTACTTTGGCTTTTTATTCTCTCTTCTTTTTCTAATTTCTTGAGGTGGATGCTGGAATCATTGATTTGAGATGATTCTTTCTTAATATTGATGTTTTGTGCTATCAGTTTCCCTCTAAACACTATTTAGATCGCCGCATTCTGCAAGGGTTGCTATGTTGCGTTTTCATTTTCTTTCAGCTCAAAATACTTTTAATTTCTCTTTCTCTTTCTTGGATCAATGTGTTATTTAGAAACACATCCTTTAATTACTAAAAGTTTGAGTGCTTTCTAGGTATCTATTATTTATTTCCAACTTAATTTTATTTTGTGGTTCGAGAACATATTTTTATGACTAGAGTCCTTTTAAATTTATTAAGATTTGTTTCAGTGCCCAGAATATGGTTGATCTTGGAAAATGTTCCAGTGCATTTGAAAAAGAATGTGTGCTCCGCTGTGGTTGAATGTGGTGTTTTTTAAGTGTCATTTAGGTTAAGTTGGATGATAATGTTTGTGTTTTCAATATCCTTATGGATTATCTGTTTACACACTCTATCAATAATTTATTTATTTATTTTATTTTTTTGCAGTACTGGGGGTGGAACCCAGGGGCATTCTACCTCTGAGCTACACCCCCAGCCCTATTTTATTTTTTATTTTGAAACAGGGTCTTACTTAGTTGCAGAGGGTTTCACTAAGTAGCTGAGGCTGGCCGCGAACCTGCGATCCTCCTGTCTCAGCCTCCCAAGTACTGGAATTACAAGCATGCGCTACCACACCCGGCATCTCTATCAATAATTTAGAGAGTGATGTTGAAATCCCAGACTCCACCTGTGGACTTGTTTATATCTCCTTGTCTATATTAAACTTTGTTTCGTGTATTTTGTATCTCTGTTATCAGGTGCATAAACATTTAGGATTATTGTTATGTTCTCTTATTAATAGACACCTATATAATTTTTTTTTTTTTTGCGGTACCGGGGATTGAACCCAGGGGCGTTCTACCTCCACGCTACACCCCCAGCCCTATTTTTTTATACTTTATTTTGAAACCGGGTCTCACGAAGTTGCGGAGGGCCTTACTAGATAGATAGAGAGAGAGAGAGAGAGAAAGACAGAGGGAGAGAGAGAGAGAGAGAGAGAGAGCTGAGGCTGGCCGCAAACCCAGATCCTCCGGTCTCTGCCTCCCAAAGTACTGGGATTACAAGTGTGCACCACCACGCCCGGCTAATAGACACCTATATAATTTTGACAAGTGTCTTTTAATTCCTTGTAATTGACTCTGTTCAGCTTAGTTAAATATTATTGTACTATCACGGTGGCCAGGAAGCAGAGTGAGAACAAGCCACCAGGGACAGGTATAGTCCCAAGGTCACACTCCCAGTGACCTACCACCTCCTCCAGCCACCCCTCACCTGCTTAGCGCTACCACCCAGTAAATCCATTCACATCATTAATCCATGAAAAGGATCAATCCACAGAACACTGCTGCATTGGGGGCAATGCTTTCAACACAGGAGCTTTTGGGGGAATTCCAGGTCCCGAGCCTGACAGCGCTGGAGTCTGAGGCTCCAGGAGGCCCCGCCACTCTAGCCGAAGCAGCTCTGCGATGCCGGGCTAGTGAACGGGCCGCACCGCGATGCTTCTCAGCATTTCTAGTCCTCAGCTCCGCATTTCATCTATGGCTTCAAATTAGACTAAAGGGAAGTATGATAACACAAGGAGAGAGCCGAGAAATTCACCAGACATGGCTCCCAGGAGGCTGCGAGGAGGAGGCCGAGGCGCAGAACGTGTCACTGGCAGGCCTGCGAGTGGGGTTGAGGCTGAGTGCCCACAATTTTGGTGACTGAGCCCTGTGCTGTGCCTCACTGTGCAAGTGTGGCACCTCACCACCAAGTACAGCCTCGACTCACAGCTCTGTGAAAATGAAACATTTGGTTGTGGGGGGTGTAGGAAGACGAAGCAACTAATTATAGCTTCTCTGTGTGGGGTCCCAAGCAACAGCGTCCTGGCTGCGATTCTAGACCGGGTGGCTTCGCTTCAGCTCTCTCTTTCCACTTCCACCCTTGGTGTGACAAGATTTGCATAATGGACATTTGTCAAGGGTTTCCAAGTCACAGCTTTTATGGGCTTCCATCTTTTCTTGAAAGGAGAGAGATTCTCCGGCGTTTTGGACTTCATGACCATGCAGGCTGGCCCACGCGGACAATGAGAAATCTCACACGTACCTTGGTGGTTCACATTCAAAGACGAAGCAAGTCTTGTGCCGCTGGAAGAGGCTCCGTGCAGTCTACATCTGGAAGGTTCATGTCTGCCCCTGCTTCCTTCTGCCCATGGTATCCTTGACCTTCAGTTATACCCCGTGAGTCTGGGGAGTCATTTCATTTATCCAACCTGTGAAATCGCCACGCTTGCAGCTCAGTTTTGGTTGGGGCTGCCAAATATTTCACACAGGTGTGTTTTTCTTTCCTTTCTTGTATGGTAAACTTTTAAGGAGGGAGTTGTTAAGAGTAGATTTTGGCAGAGAATCCTCCTGGAAGGATTCTCTGCCATATACATTTACGGATGTGTTTGGTGGAAGGGGCTATCTAGTTTCACCTGTTGGCAACTAAGATCCAATTCCAGAGGAAATGTTGGAGGATGTGGTGATCCACCCACAGCAGGACCTGAATCGTGGACCTGAACCTGGCAGAAGGTTCTGATTTTCTCTGTGTTTGCTCATCCCCCAGCTGGAGGGGTGATTGAGCAGATGGTGTGCAGGAGGAAGCCCACGGAGAATCGGCAGCTGCCCACCAAGTAATCTCTGGAGTTGGCATTCATGGTGGCGAGTGTCCCTCAGTAGATCCTCCTTGAAGGACCAGGAGCCTGGGCTCTTCCATGCCCCATCACTGATCTGGCTCAGCTAGGTGGAGAAGGTGGTGCCAGATTTTAGTCTCCACAGCTGGTTACAGAGTGCAACATGGAGCTATCATTTACTGAGCCGAGAATGGCTGGGGGAGGGAGGAGCAAGTGTAGGGAGAGGTGAAATGCAGAGAAAAAGTCTGAATTTTTTTTGTTTTTTTGCAGACTGGGGATTGAACCCAGGAGAATTCTACCTCCGAGCTACACCCCCAGCCCTATTTTTATTCTTTATTTTGAAACAGGGTCTCACTAAGTTGTGGAGGGCTTCACTAAGTAGCTGAGGCTGGCTGTGAACCTGCAATCCTCCTGTCTCAGCCTCCCAAGTACTGGGATTACAAGTGTGTGCCACCACACCTGGCTTTAAATTGGAACTTAATCGGAAGCTTATGCTTCCGATGTGTCGTTAGCTCCCAGTGGAGATGGAAGGGTGGATTTGAGTCTGAAGTTGGGGTTCAGGTAAGTGGTATAATGTATGGGAGTCGTCACTGCAGCCAATGGTAAATCAAAGTCACAAGCTGCCTGAGATCACCTCGTAAAATCAAACTTTTGAGACTAAGAGGTTTCTGAAAACAGAGTCTATTGAGCTGTTACAGATGCTGGTCAAAGGTGAAAATGTGGTCCCGGGTCAAATTCTCTAAGCCACCAGCAGCATGGTCAGATAGCAGCTGGAAAGATGTCTGCTGGGCCTAAGGGTCCAGGGTATGTTACAATGAAATTCTGGGGAGAAGAAATATAAACCATTTAACATTGAACCCTGCTGGCTGTAGAGAAGAAAGCAGGACAATGTGAAGTGTGTAGTCCTGGGGTGGGAGGTTAGTCTCTAAAGAGAAGTTTTTGTTGCTTCTTGGTCGGTTGATCCTAAAAGCAGAATTCTAGGTAGCCTTGATCTTCAGCATACAGGAAAGGAATGTGGAGCAATTTTTTTTCTTCTTCTTTGTTGATTTAGCTTGAAGTTGTGAGTTAAAATGAACTTCTCGAGCCGGGCGTGGTGGCGCACGCTTGTAATCCCAGTACTTGGGAGGCTGAGACCGGAGGATCCAGGTTCGCGGCCAGCCTCAGCTACTTAGTGAGGCCTCCGCAACTTAATGAGACCCTGTTTCAAAATAAAGATTAAAATATTGGGCTGGGGGTGTAGCCCAGAGGTAGAATGCCCCTGGGTTAAATCCCCAGTACTGCAAAAAAAAAAAAAAAAAAAAAAAAAGAACTTCTCTTAGCTGGGCGTGGTGGCAAACACTTGTAATCCCAGTACTTGGGAGGCTGAGACAGGTTCAAGGCCAGTTTCAGCAACTTAGTGAGACCCTCAGCAACTTAGCAAGACCCTGTTTCAAAACAAAACACAAAAAGGGCTGGAGGTATAGCTCAGAGGTAGAATGCTCCTGGGTTCAATCCCCAGTTACTCCCCCCTCATCCCCCCACCAAAAGAACTTCTCTTATCTCTTTCTTCCCTCCACTCTCTGTCCTCTAACTTAATTTAGACCATCTCAGAATTCATCTCTTATAGCCAGGCGTGGTGGCGCATGCTTGTAATCCCAGTACTTGGGAGGCTGAAACTGGAGGATCTGGGTTCGTGGCCAGCCTCAGCTACTTAGTGAAGCCCTCCGCAACTTAGTGAGACTCTGTTTCCAAATAAAGAATAAAAAATAGGGCTGGGGTGTAGCCTGGAGGTAGAATGCCCCTGGGTTCAATCCCCGGTACCGCCAAAAAAAAAAAAAAGAATTTTTCTCTTATGAACCTGGAGGGAGACTATGGAAAGGGCAGAGAGAAGCTCCAAGGTCTGAGTCCTGGGCCCTCTGGTTCTTAGAGGTCAGTGAGTTAAGAAGAGCCTAAGATGTGACTAATGATAGTGCAGGGGTGGTAAGAGGGGTTTGGGGTGCAGGATCCTGGTGCTGTGGGTATTGGGGATAAAATGGGTGATGGCCACACTGACGCACAGAGGGAAGGGGTGGCCTTGTGCAGGGACACTGTGAGGCCACCGGACTCTGGGTCATTGTGCTTCTGCATGCTGTTGTCCTTGGAGAAGGGATCGAGGCAAATTGGTTCATGATCGAGTAACCGCTTTATTAATATCCTCTCATTATGTCCCACAGCATGTGAAGAGCTCTTCAAATCGAGTTACGTCTGAATCTTTCTCAGAGCTCTCTGACCATGACTTATTCCCCACTTGAATGACTTTTAGAATATGCTCAGTCGCACACAATGGTTGGGCCAGCAGACACCGGAAACCAGAATTACCCTTTTGAGTCTGCTAACATGGACTCTAGGGCTGGGACATTAGCTTTAATTTTGTCTTCGGACACCAGACCTCCTTCTCCCTCACTCTACAATACACTGCTAATTCTTTAAATTGTATCTGTTAAGCCAAGATGGTATCTATCACAGTTGGTTAGAATGATAGGTAGTTATCCTAATGAAAATAAAGATCCTGCCAAGCATATCTTGATTTCTTTGAATGCATTCGTATTTCATTTTCACAGTGAGCAGTAGCCTGTTCTGAAGCCCAACATAGCAGAGGGAAAATTGTTTTGGGGCAAGCTCAGTAGCCTCACTCTGCATGGTTCTGTCCAGTTGGGCATGACTTCCCTAGCACCCATGTTAACCTCCCTGTAACTCAAAGGCTGGCATGGAGAGTTTAGGGATGTCTTAAAATGCTATGTAACATGGGTATCACAGACTTGCAAACAAGTGTTTGCACAACTAGCCACCAAGGTATAGCCCATTTGAATGTGCCTTCCGAAAGAAGTCATTAAATAAATGAAATGATACCTTCAGAATCTGCTGGCAAGAGAGGGACTTTGACAAATTGAAATGTGCATGGGTCCTGTAGTTATGTCAGGGTGTCTTTGTGGACCCAAGGGTGGTCAACGTGAAAAGTATCTTTGATTTTAGGGAGCTAGCTCCGAGCTCACTTCCTTGCACGGCTCACTCCTTAGTGGGAGCCCCGTGTCCCCCCAGGGTCTAAAGTGGCAGGGGTGTGACTGCTGCTCTCCCTACCCATTGTGGCTGGCCATAGGAGCAGTGTGACTATTTCCTTGGGTATGGTCTCCAGCTCCTCTGCATAGGCTGAGCCTGTGTCTCTTCCCTTGTTCAGCATGCTGTTCTCTATTAATGTGACCATGGGTCTATTTTGCCTCTTCAGCAGCTTCCTTGCACAGTGGATCACAAAAGAGCTAATATGGTAGTCCTCCCTTATCTGTGGGTGATGCATCCAGAGACCGGCTGTGGATGCCTGAACCCACTGATAGTACGGAGCCCTACCTATGTACTATGCGTTCCCCACACAGACATACCTATAATAAAATTTAACTTATGAATTAGTCCCCATTCCTAGCAAGAGATTAACAGTAATAACTACTAATAAAATAGAATAATTATAACAGCATACTATAGAAAAATTATGTGAATGCGGTCTCTTTCTTCTTCTCTCTCTTTAAATGTCTTGTACTGTAGATCTTAGGAAAGTTAGCATTCTGTTTCTTACCCTGTCTTTGTTTAGAGAACTTTTACCTTTTCACTTAAAGGAAGCACTTTATGACTTTTCTTTGGCATAATCAAATTGCTGGGACCACTACTCTTGCACGTTGGGGGACATTATTAAGTAAAATAAGGTTTATCTGAACAGTACTTCAGTACTGTGAAAACTGATCGGATACCAATGTGACTGTTGAATAACTAATGGGTGGGTAGTGTATACAGAGTGGCTACACTGGACAGAGGGATGATTCACATCGTGGGCAGGGAGGAGTGAGACAGCATGAGATTTCATCACGCTACTTAGAAAGGTGTACAATTTAAAACTTATTATTTCTGATAATTTCCATGTATTTTCATACTCAGTTGACTGCAGGTAAGAGAAACTGCAGAAATTGAAATGGTGGACATGAAGAATGGCTGTAGCGACTGTAGCTTCTCTGGCTAAGCCCTGCCTCTTCTTGTCTGTGAGGACGTGGAGTTCAGGGTCCTGGTTCTCAGTGAGGGAGCTGGTCAGGGGACTGGGAGGGTGCTGAGGTCAGGTGTCTGTGGGCTAATCCCCAGGGTTTGGCTGGGCCTCTCTATAGCTTGTTTTGCACATCCTGGGAAACTTGAAATGGGGTTTGAGAAGCAGGGGCCAGCTTTATTTTTTATTTTTTTGCAGTACTGGGAATTGAACCCAGGGGCATTCTACCTCCGAGCTACACCCCCAGCCCTATATTTTTTATTCTTTATTTTGAAACAGGGTCTCACTAAGTTGGGGAGGACCTCACTAAGTAGCTGAGGCTGGCTGCAAACCTGCGATCCTCCTGGTTCAGCCTCCCAGGTCCTGGGATTACAAGTGTGTGCCACCACGCCTGGCTTAGGGCCAGCTTTAAAGTTATCCACCACGTGGCCCCAGGTCAAACAGACTGCTCCTCTACGAGGTGAAGCAGCTGGGGTTGATTGTCCCTAAGTCTCCTTCCTGCCTTGATCTTCTGCAGGACCGTGAGCTGACCTGCCAGGCTAGAAGCCTTGCTCAGGGTGTGTTGGGGTGAGCGGGATGGGCTAGCAGTGCCCAGTTCCTCATCCCATACTGCGCTCCACGTGCTGGCCACAGGGGGGCGCTCGCCTTGTTCTTCAAGTCCTCCCAGCCTTGGCCCCAGCTGTTCTTGTTTCCAGAGTTTTTCTGTTCCTCTCACCCTTCTCCTGGTGAGATTTCATGTTTCTGCAGAGCGTGGTGTCACCAGCTAATCCCTTCCCCGTGTCACACTGTGCCCACTGCTGTCTATTCATGGGACTGTTTCCTATAGATGCTGAGCCACGCGAGGACCAGTTTTTGGTCTTATTTATCTCCTTGCGTCCAGCAAAAGGCTTGGTGTTTAGTAAATAGTCTTGCGATGAATGAAGAAATGAATGAAAAATAAACCTTATGAGTTGACGAGCTGGTGCTGTTTATATTGTCCAGGGAGGCCCTGCCTGTGAGGGCACTGGAGGCTCACGAGCCCTTCCTCCTGCCACGACCCTGGCTCTGCTCGCCTCACCTGTAAAATATAGAGGACCACACCTGCCTTCGCAGGTGTCTCAGGGATGGGCAGTAATGTGGGAACATTCCTGGTGCTTGACCAATTCCTCCAACCCCAGAAGAAACGGGAGAGGAAGGAAAGCTCCTGTCACTCACGTAGGACTGAGGCTGCGGGAGTGATGTCCGGCCTCGGAGCGCCACACGAGGCTGACCTGCCCGCAGCAATCCTCAAAGACTTTCTTCGGAGTCAGTGGTCCGGATTCTATTTTAGTAGCAGGAACCTCAAGGTGTTGTTTGAATTGCTGGAGAGCAGGCATCACAGGCCAAATGCACGATCCTTGGCAGGCACAGGCTGACACGGCTGCCCGTTGGGTCCCTGAAGCGTCAGAGCAGCCTGATTACCCTGCTGGAATGAGAGGCTTGTTGTACCTCCTGCTGCTGCCAGAGCTTGTACCGCCTGCTGCTCACAGAGGCTGCCTTCCCGGGGCTGCCGGAGGGCACTTGCTGAGGAGCCCAACGCTATGTGTGGCCATGAACAGCCTCATGCGTGGGCACAAATGTACATGTAGGTATACACATACACACATGAACAGGCACACAGATGCACACGTGCATGTACATATATGCATCAGCCTCATGCTCACACACACAGGCCCACATAACCTCATACATGTTATGTACATGCACATGTATGTGCAGACGACGCCTCATGCACACACGCTCTTAGTCTTATGCACGCTCCTGCACACATTTTCTGCTCTCTGAACAGAACAGCATGATAAGAGGGGCACCCTTGGCATACGGCAGAGTGACATCCTCAGAGATTAAGATTCCTGGTGACCTTCATTGTCCAGAGTCCAGTAAGGAGGTGGCCCTAACATTTCCCAGCATTCCCACCAACTTCAGAGCTCTTCCCTCTGAGCTGGGGGCTCGACCTCCACAACAGAGACCAGCAAGCACAAGGGGAACCGCAAGGAGACAGAGCACGGGTTGCGCAGAACCCCAGGGACAAACTGCCGAACAGAGCGAGGCCCTTCCTACTCCAGACACCGGTCGCCTGACAAGTGCGTGGCAGGGCATCCAGAGGAATAAGCAGGACACGAAGCCGGTGAGAGGCACAAAGCCATTAGAATGCTAATTCCCCTTTACTTCACTGTTTCAGTGGATGGGAATTTGCTTTAGGAAAATAACACAGAGCCATGAAAACTCTGCATGCTTCATGGCTACTAATCATCAGCATTCGCAGTCACTTAAAACGGCAACAACAGAAGAGCTGCCGAGCGAGTCTACAGCACAAATCAAAACGGCAATTTAAAGACCAAGGAGCAATGCTCAGGAAACTGCGTGTGGGCTACTTGCTCACCTGGAAATACGTGTGTCTGTGCAGAGATAACGGAAAAGATGCCTGAGAAGCAAGCACACGGCAGGATTGCTTGCAAAGCTTTAAAAGTGAGGTTGTTGTCATATGGCTGATTATTCAATAAAATAACCTTTTAAAATCTGAAATAACCTAGCTGCTCTTTTTTTGGGGTAGTTTATCCGTAGGGTCCCCTCTTAGGAGAGGCTGTTTCAGAAGCTGCTAACCGGCCCCTGGTTCCTGGCGGTCCAGAGTCACAACAACAGCTGTGCAGAACCGGCTACTCATGGCGAATTTCCTCCCTATGTTGAAGGGCCAGCAGATGGCTTTCCCATTGTGTTATATTTATTAACATTTAGCCCAGACTTCATTCACAATGCTAAATGTTGGTTCTTTAAACGCTCTTTCATTATTTGCAATGGTAATTTCAGTAAACAGTAGCTATTCCAAAGCTCTGTAGTGTGAAATTAAATTTGTTGGTTAATTAATTGGAAGAATGTAGCAACTTCACTCTGTTTAGAGATTGTAGCATTGAAATTAGTGATCTGTAAAATTACTCACAATATAGCAGAGCCAAAACAATGGGATAAGTAAACTTAGCAACTTTTAGACACTAGCAAGCATGGAGTTTCTTGGAACGATACTATTACAGAATTAACACATTGTTGCATTCATTAGAGGATGTTCCTTGATGCCTGTGTACAATTTAATAACAAATTTCTAGCTCACTTGGTGCTATGGGATCACTACACCCCCTGGTTTGTCTGCCTGGGAAGTATTTATCTTATTAACATTGCTTTTGACAGAATATTAAATTGGAGTGTTTTACTCCAATAACTTGGAAGGAAGTATATTATTCAGAGAGCGGCTGTCTAGCTCAAGTTAGTTACATCACATCAGTATTTTCTATTAGCTTGTTATAAACTTCCAGTTACAAATTATAACATGAAAACCCTAGAATAAGGACATTTTTTTTTGGGCAGTACTGGGGATTGAACCCTGGGGCTTCTACCTCTGAGCTACACCCCCAGCCCTATTTTTTATTCTTTATTTTGAAACAGGGTCTCACTAAGTTGCAGAGGGCCTCACTAAGTAGCTGAGGCTGGCCGCGAACCTGCGATCCTCCAATCTCAGCCTCCCAAGTACTGGGATTACAAGCGTGCACCACCACGCCCAGCTCAAATAAGGACATTTTAAATGGTTGACTTCAAAAGGTAATTGCCACAAAATGTTTGATTCCTATTAAGGGGCCCAAAATATTACTGATTATGATGATGAGGCACTATTCTCCTCGTCTATGGGTTGGCGAGGAATGAAAGGGTGGATGAGCCCAGTGTTGATGCCGATGGGTGAGAGAGCATCTGACCACTCTTCCAGAGGGGTGGAAATCGATACATTTATGAAAGCAATTTGGCAATAACATTGTGTCAAATATGTATCAAGAACCTTTGTATAGAGCCCAGTGTGGTGTCCCACGCTTTTAATCCCAGTACTTGGGAGGCTGAGACTGGAGGATCCTGGTTCGCCGCCAGCCTCAGCTACTTAGTGAGGCCCTCCGCAACTTAGTGAGGCCCCGTTTCAAAATAAGGAATAAAAAATAGGTCTGGGGGTGTAGCTCAGAGGTAGAATGCCCTTGGGTTCCAGGTTCCATCCCCGGTACCGCCAAAAAAAAAAAAAAAAAAAGAACCTTTGTATGCTACCTCCCTAGATATCCCATATTTGGAAATATATTCTTCAGGTGTAACTGTGGATGCATTTAAAAGTGTATGCAGGAGAACTTTAATCACAGGGTTATTTATGATAATGAAATATTGCAAATGATGAATTTTCATTGATTCTGGCCAACAATATGGTGCAGATTAAATAAATTACACGGTGTTCATTCAAAGGGATAATTATGCAGAAATTGGAAATAAGGTGGCGGGAGACATTATAATGAAATGGAAAGACGTTCGTCTTACAGTGTCGAGTTGCAGGTATAGACCATGTGCAGAATCAACCCCCTCTCCTGGAAGTAACGTGGACTCTGTTGCTAGTAGATCGACATAGGGTCACTTCAGCATGTGGGCCAGCTGGGGACTTTTAATTTCTTCTTTTTGCTTGTTCGTATTTCTTCACTGAGCTATGTCATGGTTTTGTAATAAATAATACTGCAAAATTATTTGACCAAATAACGACTTCTTCTCCCAAAGGGGAGCAGGAACACATCCCACCTGGCGGGCTTGATGGAGTTGTCAGCGTGTGTGGACGAGTTGCCTTCACAAAAGGTCGTGGTGTTTTTACTAAGTACCTTGCTCTGTGTCACACCGAGAAGTCAAGAACAAAATGAATTAAATGGAGGAGTGTGAGGTCAGTCTCAGAGGCCCTTGACTCTAGCCAGTTGCTGTATTGCCCTTTGGGCGGGTGGAGGGCAGAAATGTCACAGTCTATCACAATACTTTCAAAACTCTCATTAAACACTGCTCAGAAATGACCAGACAGAGTTGTCCCTTCCCAGTCTCCTCACTTGCTCTTGTATGATGCTCAGTCCAGGTAGCCAGGCTTGGAAGACAACGTTTATTATACTCCTGGGTCTTGGAGAGGGAGACGCAGCCTACCATGCAGGGCCATGCGGGAAGCCCAGCATGGTCAGGAGGCAGAAGACAGGAGCAAGGAGGAGGCCTAGGCCACGGCCTTTACTGGGGTTTCCAAGGGAAAGGCAGGGCAGGGTGGGTGAGCAGTTTAGGGTCCAGTAGTTAGAGTGATTTCAGGGGGCTCTGGGCTATGGGGGTCATCCCTAGTTGCTTGGTACTTGGCCCTGGGATGATTAAACAAAGGAATGTTGTCTGGGGCTGGGTGTGTGCGGGCCAGGTACTGGGGTCTGACTCTGAATCAGATAGTTTGCATATCAAAAACCTGCTCTCACTTTTCTTAAAGAATCCTTCAGAGTTTCACCTTTGCTGTCTAAAAACCTGCACTTATTTCTGCCTCAGTCGCCAAGCCAAAGTGTCGCCCTTTGTTATCTCTAGCCACCTTTCCCAGACCAGAAGGTGTTTTTAGGATGTCAAATTATAATAAACAGAAAAAAACCCCAAATAATACGGTTCTGGAAAGGATGTCAGATAAAATAGAAACTTCTAAACTGTGGTACTTTTTCAATATGTGTGAAGAAGCGCATGATGTTAGGTAGTTAGGCAGAGCAAGGGGCGGGGGAAGGATTAGGGCTCACTCCTCGAGTGCTGGAGAAGCCCGCCCACAAACCACCACCTTCCTGGCCAGACACTACTTTCTTAAATCAAAAAGGAACCAGGTGTAACTGGCCTAAGGAGCTCTCCAACTTTGGAGTATGCATAGAGCACTAAGCCTGTGGGTTTCCTCTTACCAGGAGAAAGTTTCCAATATGGCGGAAACAGCACAGCCCTACTGAGCTGTGGTGCACTGAGCTGTGAACTCACAGGAACAGCCCCCGAATACGTAATGCCGGAGGAGAAAGTTTCCCAGGCCTAATTAAACCCACCAGGTGGAAGCTGCCATTGACGGTTTCCACTCCTGAAAAATGGACCACTCCAGACAATCTTTCTGGAGCTTTCTCTTAAACTGTTCATTCGCTTCACTAAATAAGCCTCTTAGACTTCCCTTATCTGTGTTTCCCATCTGAAATCTTTCTTTCCGGAAGCAGGTTAACAATGAGAATAGAATAACGATGCCCGGCTGGAGCCCCAGGTGCCGGCAGTGCCCCATGTGGCCCCAGAGGTCCTCTGAACTTGGCGTTGAACGTGATTCTTCTTAGCTGGATCATTCCTATATATCAGTGGTGACTTATCAGTGGCCACACTGTGTGTGGCTTTGTGACTGAGGCAGAAGTAAGTGCAGGTTTGTAGGCAGCAAAGGTGGAACCCTGGAGGATTCTTTAAGGAAGATGTGGCGTGCGTGGACACCAGCAGCCGGTGTGATTGTGTTTGGAGGGAGGACCGCTGCACTCTTGGAGTTTGTAGGCACGAAGGTTGTGAGAACATTCCCATGAACCAGACACACATCATAGACCAGAAAGAAAGAGAGCAGTTAGGTAGATCTGGCCACCGGGTGGCACAGAGTGGCACAGAGTGATGCCAGCACCCTAACAGGAAGGAAGACACCCCAGCAAGGAGGGGAGGACCCTCTGTGCCAGGCAGAAGCGGGGCTTCCATGGACAGGAAGCTGCTGTGGGCAGATGGACCACCCATGGTTCAGGAAGCCATTCGTGAACTTCAGGAAAAGGCCCCCCCCCCTCTCCTTTCTATTCATCCCCATGCCTCATCACAGAGGGGTCAAAACCCATGTCAATGGGTAAAGGGAGAGAAGCACAAGGAAGATAAAGAGGGTAGAAGCTCCCTCCTCTTTTCCAAGGACAAATTGGGGGAAAACAAGAGGACTCCATTTTATTTATTTATTTATTTATTTATTTTTTCCGCAGTGCCAGGGATTGAACCCAGGGGCGTTCTACCTCCGCACTATACCCCTGGCCCTATTTTTTATACTTTATTTTGAAACTGGGTCTCACAAAGTTGCGGAGGGCCTCACTAAATAGAGAGAGAGAGAGAGAGACAGGGAGAGAGAGAGAGAGAGAGAGAGAGAGAGAGAGACAGGGAGAGAGAA
>PVJS01046031.1:0-15982 GCA_004027185.1 Glis glis | reverse complement strand
AGGTAGAACGCCCCTGGGTTCAATCCCCGGTACTGCAAAAAAAAAAAAAAAAAGAAATAGGTCCTCAAGAAGGAGATATTTTAGATCACTAATAATCTAATAATTCTCATTGGAGCCGGGCGTGGTGGTGCACACTTGTAATCCCAGTACTTTGGGAGGCAGAGACCGGAGCATCCGGGTTCGCGGCCAGCCTCAGCTCTCTCGCTCTCTCTCTCTCCCTGTCTCTCTCTCTCTCCGTCTCTCTCTCTCTTCTTAGTGAGGCCCTCCGCAACTTCGTGAGACCCGGTTTCAAAATAAAGTATAAAAAATAGGGCCGGGGGTGTAGCGCGGAGGTAGAACGCCCCTGCGTTCAATCCCTGGTACCGCAAAAAAAAAAAAAAATTCTCATTGGAAAGTGGCATCCCTCATAGGTGTATGGAAACTGGCCATCTGAATAAGACTTTTGTTTACATGGCATTCTTCTCTCAAAGTAATATCAGGACAAAATTTAAAGAACACTTACAATAAAAACACTGAATTATAAATCAGATACTTTAGCCAGGCATGGTGGTTCACACTTGTTATCCTAGTACTTGGGAGGCTGAGACAGGAGGATCGCAGGTTTAAGGACAGCCTCAGCAAACAGTGAGACTCTCATCAACCTAGGGAGATCCTGTTTCCAAATAAGAAATAAAATCAGGCTGGGGGTGTAGCTCCAAGGTAGAATACCCCTGAATTCAATCCCCAGTGCCACACACAAAAAAAAAAAAAACACCAGATACTTTGTCGTGGTTTTTTTTTTTTTAGTACTGGGGTATTTTATTTTTTATTTTGAAACTGGATCTCACTATATTGCAGAGGGCCTCACTAAATTGCTGAGGCTGTCCTCAAACCTACGATCCTCCACACAGAATCGAATGATAGCCACTGAAAAAAAAGTCACTTAGTCTTTTTTCTTTCTTTCTTTCTGGACAATAGTAATTAAATTGTTGCCTTCTATGAATTTCCTTTAGTTAGACATTCATAGAACCTTACATTTTTTGCACGTTTTCTATCATCTGCCATGTGTGTCATGCTATAGAGAACTGAACTCAGAAAAAAACACAGGCTCTACTAGACTCTGCGGTAAACTTCACTGATCACTCATTCCTTAATTCTGAGACTTATTTGCTCCCTTTACCCTCAGGTATTGCAAAACTTGGTAATTAATTTTTTCTCTAGCTTTATTTTTTGCAACCCTCACTTCAAACTTCATGTTCCAGTCATATTAAATTACTTTCAGTTTTTCAAAAGTGGTCTGATCTTGGCCATCCCAGCCTTTGCAATTGTTATTCCCATTTGCCTTAGTCATTTTCCCCTTTGCCTTGCTAATTCCTGCTCATTCATAATTTTCAGCCTTTCCTGACAGAGGTGGAAGCCACTCCTCCCCCCCTTTTTTTTTTTACTGGAGATTGAACCCAGGGGCATTCTACCTCCAAGCTATACCCCCAGACCTATTTTATAGTCTTTATTTTGAAACAGGGTCTCACTAAGTTGCAGAGGGCCTCACTAAGTAGCTGAGGCTGGTTGTGAACCTGCAATCCTCTTATGTCAACCTCCCAAGTAATGAGATTACAAGCGTGTGCCACCATTTCCAGCCATTCCTCTCATTTTGCAATAAAAATTTACTTAGGCCTGATGGGGTGGCGCATGCCTGTAATTCCAATACTTGGAAGGCTGAGATAAAATGATGTCAGGTTCAAGACCAGCCTCAGCAACTTAGCAAGACTCTCAGCAACCTACCTGGACCCTGTTTCAAAACCAAAAAATAAAAAGGGCTGGGGGTGTAGCTCAGAGATAGACTGCCCCTTGGTTCAATTCCCAGTACCAAAACCAAAACAAAAAGATTTCTTAGTATCTGTCCCAAGCCCCACCTCCTTCACCAGAAGACAAACTACAGACAGAGCAGGCACAATATTGCCTTGTTAGGTACTGTATCATTAGTCCCTATCACAGCAAGTATTAAGTACCACTTAATACTCATTTACCAAAATATTTTCTAGTTGATAGTACCGTCTTTAATTTTTTATATTTTGGTACTAGAGATTGAACTCGGGCATTCTACCTTTGAGCTACACCCTCAATCTGTTTTACTATTTATTTTGAAATGGCTCACTAAGTTGCTGAAGCTGGTTGCAAACCTGCGATCCTCCTGTCTCAGCTTCCCAAGTACTGGGATTACAGCCATGTGCCAGCATACCCAGCTTAATGCTATCTTCTAAATCTATTTCTTGTTCTTTTTTTTTTTTTTTACGGTACTAGGGATTGAAGCCAGGGGCATTCTACCTCCGAGCTCCACCCCCAGCCCTATTTTTTATTATTTTTGAAACAGGGTCTCACTAAGTTGTGGAGGGACTCACTAAGTAGCTGAGGCTGGCTGCGAACCCGGATCCTCCGGTCTCAGCCTCCCTAGTACTGGGATTACAAGCGTGTGCCACCACGGCCGGCTTCTTCTAAATCTATTTCTAACCCCAACCATTATTAGGCTCTGAATAAATCCATTAGGAGCAGCAGTAGCTTTAGGTTTCCAGACAGGTAGGACTTGAAAGTAGCGATATGTTAAGAATGGGGATTTAGGGGTTTTATGTAGAAACTTGCATTTACATGGTGATAAAACTAGTTTTATAGGCAGGCACTATGGAGATTAAAGCTTGGGCAGGTCAGCCTTAGCAGAATCACCCGTACATTTTCAGAAATCTATCATATTCTTTTTTTTTTTTTAAGGAAAGTTACTAGCTTCATCTGCCTTTTCATTCTTATGCTGGTATGGTTCTTCAATTTGCTTCTTCCTCTCTAACATAAACAAGTCCATGTTTTGGTGTTTACTTTGAAAAACATATATGTGGTTGGCACTAATCTACCGCATTTCAGTTGACAAACCAGTTATGCTTTTGTGGGGTTTTTCAAAAACACATAAATTACGTGCGTGGGGGGGGGGCACTGGGACTGAACCCAGGGGCATTCTACCTCAGAGCTACACCCCCCAGCCCTTTTTAGTTTTTGTTTGGAAACAGGGTCTGTCTCCCAAAGTTGTTCAGCATCTCCCTAAGTTGCCGAGACTGGTTTCCAACCTGTGATCCTCCTGTCTTAGCTTCCCAAGTACTGGGATTACAGGGGTGCACCACCAAGCCCGGCTACAAATTACATTTGAAGAAAAAAAAAACCCTACAGCAATTTGTCCTTATCTCATATTCGCCTTTAAAATTACCTTTCGGTTCAATCCCCAGTACCAAAAATAATATAAAATAAAGTTACCTTTCAATTACTGGCTTTCCATTTATCAGCGTTTGATTAGTCCCTTCATTTAACATAACTTCAGACATTTAAAGTAGTGAGGGGAACTTTTTCGAACACTGAAGGCTGCTAACTTACACGTTAGCAATTTAGCCCGTCGGGTTTTATCTGTTCTGGAACAAGTCGATACACCTACCTATTGTGAGGTCGTGGACGGGCTGGAACCGCTTGTCTGTGAACTGCAGGAGGAGACATGACTTCCCCACACCTGAAGGAGGAGGGTGCACGTTCCAGCAGGCACGCGCCCGGGAAGTTTCCAGCTCTAGACTCGGGGCGCCCAGGACTGAGGAGGGGGAGCCGGAGCCCCGCCCCGCCGCCCCGCCCCCGCCCGCGCCTCTCGAAACGCCCAGCCCACTGGGTGAGCCCCGCCCCCGCAACCCGATTTGGGAGCTTCGGATCCCCGCCCCAGCCTTGAAGGCGGTCCACCTGCGGGTTACCTGTGTCCCCGATGATGATGTATTTGAAGAGATAAGCATAAGTCATGGTCCCGATTCCTCAGTATTCCGGGTCCGCCCGATTTCTACAGCCACTTACCTTCGACCTCTCTAGCCACGCAATCTACCAATCTCCTTATTCCCCCCCCCTCTCTGGCCCCTCTATCCCAGACCTCGTCTCTATTGCTCTCCCCAGAAATCCTCCCTCGATCCGGAATACCCAACGCCGCCTCTAGGGACGCCTCTAGCACTTCTACATGCCATTATTCCGCCGAACTCCAGGGGGCGATAGCTAGCCATTCCGCCCGCAGGGCGCCTGACTCGTTGCAGTCTCCTTCCAATCAGCGGAGAGCGACGCACGTCCTTGCGGAAGTGACGCAGTTCTGAGTCCATTGGGGGCGGTGAGAGCGATGTAGAGACTTGAGACGGTGGGAGCGGTTGTGTGAAGATGGAGGTAGGAAGCTGGGCGCTAAGAAAGCTGGCGAGAGAGCTTGGCCGACTGGGTTGAAGCAGAGGCGGGAAACCGGGCAGAGAGACAGCTGATGGGAGAGGAGAGAGAACGGGGTTTGGGGAGTGTTGTCAGAATGTCGGGGTCAGAATCCGTCGCTCCAAGCTAACTCTCTGCTCCTCCTGACTTATCCCCGCGGCTCTCTTTTGGTTTCTAGTTTCCCGGAGGAAATGACAATTACCTGACGATCACAGGGCCCTCTCACCCCTTCCTGTCAGGGGCCGAGGTGAGCAAGAGCTGCCGACGCTTTGGGGGGAGGGCCTGAGGCTGTGATGGGTTAGGGTGGTGGGGAGGAGAAAGCGGAGGCCAAGGGACTGGGGGCTGGGAACCAGGGACCGCGATTGGTGGTTTGAGAAAAGTGACAGCTGCTTCTACAGCCTATGAGGGCTGGCCGGGGAAGTCCCGGGAAGCTGCTGTCATCAGAAAACCAGGATGTTGAAAAAAGATCACCTGTTTATGGAGGAGAGTAATTCTGGATGGAAAACTGAGTAGAATTGTCTCCTTTCGTTGGGAGGATATAGCTACAACAACCTTGGGGGGTGACAGTGGAAAGAAAAAATTTTAGCAACTAAAGAAATTGGGGTAAGGGGAGAATCCTACCTAATGGATTAACCTTGAACTTGTGTTTATTCTTGAACTCTGTTGAAGAGGGTCTTTTTTATTTAAATTTTCTACTCTGATAAAAGTATTTTTATGCACATGGTGTCAACTTGTTTTGCTAATGATAGAAGAAAATAGCTGCCAGAGAACATGAAAGGAGTTGAGTAGAACATGTGTTTCTGTTTTCAGTGACTCAGCTTTGGGCAGATACTTCACCTTGGTATGTCACCATTTCCCCAGCTGTCAATTGGCTGTAGTAATAGTTTTTATGATGTTGTGAAGTAGAAGTAATGGTTATAGTGAGGTCCTAAAGTAGTCCTAAAAAAGTTTGGTCAAAGTACTGTCATGCTATAGATACATATTACTTGTTTAGGTAAAGTAAAAATGAAAAGTAGATCACACAAAAACTCCCCATTCTCAGAAAAAGGGTAAAACTTGGGTAAATTTGAAAGCTATTTGTATTTAGTTTTATTAATTAATTAATTTATTTTGTGGTACTGGGGATTGAACCTGAGGGCATTCTAATTTTCAAACAGGGTCTCATTAGGTTGATGAGAGTCTCACTACTTGCTGAGGTTGTCCTTGAACCTGTGATCCTTCTGTCTTAGCCTTCCAGGTACTGGAATTACAGGCGTGCACCACCACACCCGGCCTATATTTAGTTTTAAAATGTACTTGTGTGTGTGTGTGTGTGTGTGTGTGGTACTGGGGATTGAACCCAGGGGCATTCTACCTCTGAGCTACATCCTCAGCCCTATTTTTTATTCTTTATTTTGAAACGGGGCCTCACTAAGTTGCGGAGGTCCTCACTAAGTAGCTAAGGCTGGCTACGAACCTGCGATTCTCCTGTCTCAGCCTCCCAAGTACTGGGATTACAAGCATGTGCCACCACACCCAGCTTTAAAATGCACTTTCTTGTGAATCAAGCTAATGTGAAATTTAAGGCCTGTAAAGTCTTGAACCATCTACTCTCTTTCAATGATTGTAATTTCTCCATAGTTTAAATTCCATTATTGGGTGTTGTAAACTTCACATTGGCCTGACTCATATGAAAGTACATTTTAAGATTAAAAACAAATAGCTTTCAAATTTACCCAGATTTACTCCTTCTATGAAGCTGAACAATCAAGAAATAACTACAGGGCTGGGGATGTAGCTCAGTGGCAGAGCACTTGCCTAGCATGTACAGCACCCTAGTTTAAATCCCCATTACCACAGAAGTGTGGAGGGCGCACTAAGTAAGAGTTGTAGCCTTTTCTTTTCTTTTTTTTTTTTTTTCGGTACTGGGGATTGAACCCAGGGACATTCTACCTCTGAGCTACATCCCCAGCCCTATTTTTTATTCTGTTTTTTTTGTGTGTGTGTGTGGTACCGGGGATTGAACGCAGGGGCGTTCTACCTCCACGCTATGCCCCCAGCCCTCTTTTTTCTATGCTTTATTTTTGAAACCGGGTCTCACGAAGCTGCGGAGGGCCTCACTAGGTAGATAGAGAGAGAGAGACAGAGAGAGAGAGAGAGAGAGAGAGAGATCGATCACACGCGTGCGCATGCGCACTGAGGTTGGCTGCGAACCCGGATCCTTCAGTCTCCGCCTCCCAAAGTACTGGGATTACAAGTGTGCGCCACCACGCCCGGCTTTATTCTTTATTTTGAAACAGGGTCTCACTAAGTTGTAGAGGGCCTCACTAAGTAGCTGAGGCTAGCCCCGAACCCGGATACTCCGATCTCAGCCTCCCAAGTACTGGGATTACAAGTGTGCACCACCATGCCGGGCAAAACCTTTTCACATCAAACTACAGCTGGGGGTATAGTTCAGTGGTAGAGCGCTTGCCTAGCATATGCAAGGCCTTGGGTTGGATCTCCAGCACCCCTCCAAAAAAAGGAAAAACTTCCAGATTTCAGTCTACCCTTTGTTTTTGTTTTTGCAGCTTAAGAAATTTTCATCAGAGAGGAGGGTACAAAGAAGTTCAGAGCTGAGTTTACAACTTCTATGCCTTCCCCTCCCCTCCTTGGTGGTGGTAGTTTTTAACCTATATTGTAATGGATTTATGGTTTTTGTTGTATCTAGTCTTATATGGACCATCCCAAATAACTTAGAAGTAGGTTAATTTAATTTTTTTAACATGGTACTGGGGATTGAACCTAGGGACATTCTACCTCCGAACTATACCCCCCAGCTCTGTTCTACTTTTATTTCGAAACAGGGTCTCACCAGATTGATAAGAGTCTCACTACTTGCTGAGGCTGTCCTCAAACCTGTGATCCTCCTGTCTCAGCCTCCCAAGTACTGGAATTACAATCGTGTGCCACCATGCCTGGAAAACTTAATATATTTTTAAAATTCTTATAGAACAGTAATTTTTAGAGTTTTCATGAAAAAGGATACTCATCCATAAATACTAACCATAAAGAATTTGAAAATTTAGACTTCATTGAAATTAGAAACCTCAGCCGGGTGTGGTGGCACACGCTTGTAATCTCAGTACTTTGGGAGGCGGAGACCAGAGGATCCAGGTTCGCGGCCAGCCTCAGCTCGCTCGCTCTCTCTCTCTCTACTTAGTGAGGCCCTCCGCAACTTCGTGAGACCCGGTTTCAAAATAAAGTATAAAAAATAGGGCCGGGGTTGTAGCACGGAGGTAGAACGTCCTTGGGTTCAATCCCTGGTACCGCAAAAAAAAAAAAAAAGAAAGAAATTAGAAACCTCTTTGCCTCAAAAGATACCGTTAGGCCAGGTGTCGTGTCAGGTGTCGTGGCGTACACTTGTAATCACATACTTGGGAGGCTGAGACAGGAGGATGGCAGGTTCGTGGCCAGCCTCAGCAACTTAATGAGGCATTCCACAACTTAGTGAGTCCCTGCTTCTAAATAAAAAATAAAATAGAGCTAGAATGCCCCTGGGTTCAATCTCCAGTACCACACACAAAAAAAAACATTAACAAATTGAGGCCGGGTGTGGTGGCGCACACTTGTAATCCCAGTACTTGGGAGGCGGAGACCAGAGGATCCGGGTTCGCGGCCAGCCTCAGCTACTTAGTGAAACCCTCCGCAACTTCCTGAGACCCGGTTTCAAAATAAAGAATAAAAAATAGGGCCGGGTGTAGCTTGGAGGTAGAATGCCCCTGCGTTCAATCCCCGGTACCGCAAAAAAAAAAAAAAAATTGAGTAGGGACACCACAGATTGGGAGAAGATATTTATAATACATATATCTTACTCACATTAGACTATTATCAAGAATCTATCAAGTACTTCTACAGAGTAAAAGAGTTCAATTTTAAAATGACCAAAAGATTTGAACAGTCACTTTGCAAAAGAATATCCAAATTACCAGTAGGCATATGAAAGAGTGTCATCACTCATTAGGGAAATAAATGCCAGTAAAAATCATTGCAAAGCCCGGTGTGGAATGCACACTTGAATTTCCAGTACTTTGGAGGCTGAGACAGGAAGGTCACAGGCTCAAGGCCAGCCTCAGCAACTTAGGGAGACCCTGTTTCAAAATTAAGAGTTGGGGTCTCAGCATGCCAAGTACTAGAATTACAGCCACCGCTCTGGGCTTACAATTTTAACTTTGTTTTATATTTAACAGTATAAAGTGTATCTAGTTACATAATCCACTAAAATAAATAATCATTACTGGATTTTACCCATAATTTTTGTGTGTGTGTGGTACTGAAGATTGAACTCAGGGGCATTCTACCTCCAAGCTACACCCCCAGCACTATTTTATTTTTGTTTTGAAACAGGGTCTTACTAGGTTGATGAGAGTCTCACTATTTGCTGAGGCTGTCCTCAAACCTGTGATCCTCCTGTCTCAGCCACCAAAGTACAGGGATTACAGGCGTGCGCCACCACACCCAATAGTTTAGTAGAATTTAAAGTTTCTAGAATTCTAGTTATCAATGATAATTAATTGGGGCAGGTGGCAAATAATTTTTATTACATGTTATCATTAAAAACTATGGTGATTAGGCAGGGGTGGCCTCACACATCTGTAATCTCACCACTTCAGAGGCTGAGACAGAAGGATTGCAGGTTCTAGGCCAGCCTCAGCAATTTAGCAAGACCCTGTGGATTGTTTGTTTGTTTGTTTTGTGGTACTAGGGGTGGAACCCTGGGGCCTTCTACCTCCAGGTTATACCCTCAGCCCTATTTTATTTTGTATTTGGAAACAGGGTCTCACTAAGTTGCTGAGAGCCTCACTAAGTTGCTGAAGCTGACTTCGAACCTACAATCCTCCGGTCTTAGCCTCCCGAGTACTGGGATTACAGGTGTGTGCCACCATACCCAGCTAAGACTGTTTAAAAATAGAAAATAAGCTGGGTGTGGTGGCACACGCTTGTAATCCCAGTACTCAGGAGGCTGAGACCGGAGGATTGTAGGTTCGAAGTCAGCCTCAGCAACTTAGTGAGGCCTTCCGCAACCTAGCGAGACCCTGTTTCAAAATAAAGAGCAAAAAATTGGGCTGGGGGTGTAACTCAGAGGTAGAATGCCCCTGGGTTCAATCCCCAGTACCAAAAATAATAAATAAATAATAAAAATAAAAATAGAAAATAAAAATGGCTGGGGATGTAGCTAGGAGGTAGAATGCCCTTGGGTTCAATCCCCAGTACAAAATGTGTGCGTGCGTGTGTGTGTGTGTGTGTGTGTGTGTGTGTGTGTGTGTATAAAACTTCTAAAGTAGAAAAGAGAACACTCGCCGGGCGTGGTGGCGCACGCTTGTAATCCCAGTACTTTGGGAGGCGGAGACCGGAGGATCCTGGTTCGTGGCCAGCCTCAGCTCTTGCTCTCTCTCTCTCTCTCTCTCTCCCTCTCCCTCTCCCTCTCTCCCTGTCTCTCTCTCTCTCTACTTAGTGAGGCCCTCCGCAACTTCGTGAGACCCGGTTTCAAAATAAAGTATAAAGAATACGGCCGGGGGTGTAGCGTGGAGGTAGAATGCCCCTGGGTTCAATCCCCGGTACCGCAAAAAAAAAAAAAAAAAGAAAAGAAAAGAGAACACTCTGAGTGCAAATATTTTAGAAGGGGGATAAGTTTCCCATATCAGTATCTTTCAGGATTTTCTTGAAAACTGAAAACAACTGGCTGGCCAATAGGCTTACTTGAATGAATTTCTGTAATCACTAGTTAAGTGTAATAATTATGAAATAACTGCTATTAGAATCTTTAGAGAGATTTTAAGCCTCATAGCTAAACAGTTTATAAAGACTAGTTCCTAACTAATCGTGCTGAATTATTCATTAGACCAACAGACAATAATTTAGGAAAACCAAAATGGAAAACATCAAAAAGAATTGAAAATTGTGATTGATATTGGCAGTCTCATACGTGTCATATGACCAAAGGTATGAGCAAGAAAAAAGGTTTATTTGTAAAATTAAATAAGTCCTAAGAAATCTATAACAAAAATATCACAAACTGAAAAGACATCCACTGAGAATCTCTTGTACCTGCACCATGTTCATCTCTTAGCAATACACAATTCCTCCTCTTCATACTAATTTTTTTTCTCTTTTTTTCCCCCTACAGACATTCCATACACCAAGTTTGGGTGATGAGGAATTTGAAATCCCGCCTATCTCCTTGGATTCTGATCCCTCACTGGCTGTCTCAGATGTGGTTGGCCACTTTGATGACCTGGCAGACCCTTCCTCCTCGCAGGACGGCAGTTTTTCAGCCCAGTATGGGGTCCAGACATTGGACATGCCTGTGGGCATGACCCATGGCCTGATGGAGCAGGGCGGGGGGCTCCTGAGTGGGGGCTTGACCATGGTAAGGAGCAAGGCAATTATCAGGCTCACCCAAGTTCATGGGCATGGTGTTAGGGGAGACAGAAGTTTCTCTATATATACCCAACTACACTTGAATAGTACTTGTTTCTTGTTCTTGCAGCTAAAGGCTCAATAACAAAGTCTTAATTTTACCTAAATAAATAAGATTTACTATCTTGGTCAATTTTACTTAAAAAATGACTTAAAAATATAAAATGTCAAGCCGGGCATGGTGGTACACGCTTGTAATCCCAGTACTTGGGAGGCTGAGAAAGGAGGATTGCAAGTTCACAGCCAGCCTCAGCTACTTAGTGAGGCCCCCGTAAGTTAGTGAGACCCTGTTTCAAAATAAATAATAAAAGCCAAGCATGGTAGTGCACACTTGTAATCCCAGTACTTGGGAGGATGAGAGAGGAGGATCGCAGGTTTGCAGCCAGCTTTAGCTACTAGTGAGGTCCTCCGCAACTTAGTGAGACCCTGTTTCAAAATAAAGATTAAAAAATAGGGCTGGGGGTGTAGTTCATAGGTAGAATGCCCCTGGGTTCAGTCCCCAGTACTGCAAAAAAAAAAAAAGTCTGAAATATTGTGGATTAGTATGTATTATAAATCAGTGGGTTTTTGTTGTTGATGTTTTTGTGTGTGTGTGGTACTGGGGATTGAACCCAGGGACATTCTACCTCCGAGCTATACCCCTAGCCCTATTTCATTCTTTATTATGAAACAGGGTCTCACTAAATTGGGGAGGGCCTCACTAAATTGCTGAGGCTGGGCACAAACCTGCGATCCTCCTGTCTCAGCCTCCCAAGTACTGGGATCACAAGTGTGTGCCACAATGCCGGGCTCTAAATCAGTGTTTTGAGTTTCCAACACCTATCAGCACATCTGCATATTCTGTATTTGATACCAACATCTCTAATGTTGGTCTTTGTATTGCAGCTTTACAAACCATTATTTTAGGAGGTGCAGATAGGAAGTTTTTCTTTATCCTGTGTATTATCACTACCCACAGATTACTGAATAAGTTATTTGGTCTTTAATTTGTCCAAGATTAAGACTTGCCTGATTTCCTTTTTATTTTACAAAGACCTTTGAATACAAAGAACGGAGTGTATTAATTTCTGTACTTTTAAAAAGCTTAATATGTTTTCTAGATAGATAGACTGTATGATGTTTTATAGAGTTTAAATGATCATACAGTCTGGTAAGCAGGGTATTTATAAGCTATTCTCAATTCAGGTGGGGTGAGGGAGGAATGCTGTTTCTTACATTTTGTATTTAATTAGTCCCTCTGCTTCTCTCAGGACTTGGAACATTCTATAGGAACTCAGTATAGTGCCAACCCACCTGTTACAATTGATGTACCAATGACAGACATGACGTCTGGCTTGATGGGACATAGCCAGTTGACCACCATCGATCAGTCAGAACTGAGTTCTCAACTTGGTTTGAGCCTAGGTGGTGGCACCATCTTGCCACCTGCCCAGTCACCTGAGGATCGTCTTTCTACCACCCCTTCACCTACTGGTTCACTTCATGAGGATGGTGTTGAGGATTTCCGGAGGGTGAGGCATTCCCTGCCAAAATCAATTCTGCCGTGATATTCTAGGATAAAACTCTTGGTTTACAGAGCCTAATCAGTATTCTTTGCTCCTACTCTGTTATCTCCTCTGCTTTTTTCTGGGTTATGGGATCCTACCTCTCAATTTTCAGTTTATAATGCTTCTCCCAATCCTTATTCTTATTAGTCCTCACATATTTTACTAATGACTTAAATCTTTGGTTTCTATTTTTATCATAAATTCCATTCTTGTTGATAGTTTCCCCCATATAGAAATCCTTTTCTTACATTTCTACATATAACTTCCATCTTGTAATTATCTCTCTTTTCTCCCCTACAGCAACTTCCCAGCCAGAAGACAGTGGTGGTAGAAGCAGGAAAAAAGCAGAAGGCCCCAAAGAAGAGAAAAAAGAAAGATCCTAATGAACCTCAGAAACCAGTTTCGGCATATGCTTTATTCTTTCGTGATACACAGGCTGCCATCAAGGGACAGAATCCTAATGCTACTTTTGGAGAGGTGTCAAAGATTGTGGCTTCCATGTGGGACAGTCTTGGAGAGGAGCAAAAACAGGTAAGAAAACGGTGAGGAACTCATAGTCAATGTTCCAGAAGTTTTTAAGAAGATAAAAGTGAGTTTTTCTCCAACTCTCTTACATCCTTATCTGTCAGCATACATCATCCTGTCTTAGAAGTTACAGCCCTACACTGAATCCAGAAAAGCCCATTTTATTTTATTATTTATTTATTTATGATGATAAATGGTGATAAAACCCAGCCCTTTGCACATGCTAAGTACACACTACCCCGATCCAATCCCAAACCCAGAAAACCCTTTTTAAAATTATTAGCCTACTGGGCATGGTGGCACATGTAATCCCAGTACTTCAGAGGCTGGTACATGAGGATCACAGGCTAGGGAATAATCTCAGCAACTTGGCAGGACCCTCCGCAACTTAGCAACACCCTGTGTCAAAATAAAAAAATAAAGCTGGGCGTGGTGGCGCATGCTTGTAATCCCAGTACTTGGGAGGCTGAAACAGGAGGATTACAGTTTCGAGGCAAGCCTCAGGTACTTAAGTGAGGCCCTCCACAACTTAGTGAGACCCTGTATCAAAATAAAGAATAAAAGCTGGGCGTGGTAGCACATGCCTGTAATCCCAGTACTTGGGAGGCTGAGACAGAAGGATCGCAGGTTCAAGGACAGTCTCAGCAAGTAGTGAGACGCCCATCAACCTAGGGAGACCCTGTTTAAAAAAAAAAATGGGGCTGGGAGTGTAGCTCAGAGGTAGAATGTCCCTGGGTTGAATCCCTAGTACCGCAAAAAAAAAAAAAAAATAATAATAATAATAATAATGCTGGGTGTGACACATACCTATAATTCCAGTACTTGGGAGGCTGAGACAGGAGGATCATAGGTTCAAGGACAGCCTTAGCGAGGTAGTGAGACTTTCAGCAATGTACTGAAACCCTGTTTCAAAATGAAAAATAAATAAAGACCTGGGGTGTAGCTCAGAGGTAGAATGACCCTGGGTTCAATACCTCGTATCACACAAAAAAATAAATAAATAAAAAGGGTTGGGGACAAAAAGGGAAAAAAGAAAAGGCAGGTGTGGTGGCACATGCCTGTAATCCCAGTATTTGGGAGGCTAAGACGGGAAGATCACAGGTTTGAGGCCAGCCTCAGCAACTTAGCAAAACCCTGTTTCAAAAATACAAGAGGAGCCGAGTGTGGTGGCGCACACTTGTAATCCCAGTACTTGAGAGGCTGAGATAGGAGGATTGCAGGTTCAAGAACAGCCTCAGCAAGTAGTAAGATTCTCATCCAGCTAGGGAGACCCTGTTTCAAAATAAAAATAAAATAGGGCTGGGGGTATAGCTTGAAGGTAGACTGTGTCCTTGGGTCACTCCCCAGTATAAAAAAAAAGGGGGGCTAGGGGCAGAATTCCCCTGGGTTTAATTGCCAGTACCCCCCCCAAAAGAAAGTATTATTAGTGGTAGCTGGGCATAGTGGCACACACATGTAATCCCAACAATTCAGGAGGCTAAGGCAAGAGGATTCCCAAGTTCAAGGCAGCTTTAGCAACTTAGACCCTGTCTCAAATAAATAAATAAATAGGGCTAGGGATACAGCTCAGTGGTAGAGCACCCCTGGATTTAATCCCCAGTACCACACACACACACAAAAACTATTTGTAATAATAATAAAAAACTTTAAAATAGCCACCATTTTCCTCTTTTAACTGAAGATGGAAATGGGGGTCCACTACCCAGTTAAGATCATATGGCTTTTTTTTTCTTCTTTTTAGTACTAGGGATTAAACCCAGGGACATTCTGTCTCCAAACTACATCCTCAGCCCCTTTTTATTTTTTATTTTGAAACAGGGTTTCACTGTGTTGGCTAAGGGTCTCACTAAGGTGCTAAGACTGCCTTCGAACCTTACTTAGCTCCTCCTGTCTTAGCTTCCCAAATACTGAGATTACAGATTACACCGCCATACCTGGATAATCTCTCTAAATTTAATCTGGGTTTAAAAAAAATAACTGAAGCCGGACTTGGTGGCTCAAACTGGTAATCCCAGTACTTGGGAGACTAAGACAAGAGGATCACAGGTTCACGGCCAGCCTCAGCAACTTAGTGAAGCCCCTGCAATTTAGTGAGACTCTGTTTCAAAATAAAAGAATAAAATCAGGCTGGGGGTGTAGCTCAGAGGTAGAATGCCCCTGGGTTCCATCCCCAGTACCACAAAAATAAATAAATGAAGCAGCTGGGTGTAGTGGCATGCACCTGTAGTCTCAGCTACTTGGAAGGCTGAGGTGGGAGAACCTCTTGAGCTCAGAAATTTGGGGCCATGCTAGGCAACATAGTAAGACCTTGAGAGGCTGAGACAGGAGTATCTCAGGTTCAAAACCAGCCTCAGCAATGTTGTGAGGCCCAGTACACACACCCAAAAGTTTATATTTACCTCATAGCCAAAGAGAACAGGCCAGCTCACGCTTGTAATCCCAGTACTCGGAAGGCTGAGACTGGAAGATCTGGGTTCATGGCCAGCCTCAGCTACTTAGTGAGGCCCTCCGCAACTTAGTGAGACCCTATTTCAAAATAAAGAATAAAAAATAAGGCTGGGGGTGTAGCCCAGAGGTGGAATGTCCCTGGGTACAATCCCTAGTACCAAAATATAAAAATAAAATAGGAACCAGGTGTGGTGGCGCATGCTTGTAATCCCAGTACTTGGGAGGCTGAGACAAAAGGATCACAGGTTCGCACCAACCTCAGCTACTTAGTGAGGCCCTCTGCAATTTAGTGAGACCCTGTTTCAAAATAAAGAATAAAAAATAGGGCTGGGGTTGTCGCTCGGAGGTAGAATGCCCCTGGGTTCAATCCCCAGTACCACAAAAAAATAAATAAATAAAATAAAATAAAATAGAGCCGGGCGTGGTGGCGCACGCTTGTAATCCCAGTACTTGGGAGGCAGAGACCAGAGGATCCGGGTTCGCAGCCAGCCTCAGCTACTTAGTGAGGCCCTCCGCAACTTCATGAGACCCGGTTTCAAAATAAAGTATAAAAAATAGGGCCGGGGGTGTAGCTCGGAGTTAAAATGCCCCTGGGTTCAATCCCCGGTACCGCAAAAAAAAATTAAAAATAAATAAATAAATTAAATAAAATAGGGCTGGGGTATAGCTTGGAGTTGGAATGTCCCTGGGTTCAATCCCCAGACCAAAAAAAAATAATAATAATATTGATACTGTTCAAGTGTATATTTTCAATTGAAATTGTGTCCTCTACTTTTTTTTTTTTTTTTTTT
>PVJS01046030.1:0-15984 GCA_004027185.1 Glis glis | reverse complement strand
TAACACACACACACACACACACACACACACACATACACACACACACACAAGATAGTTTGTAAATTTTCCAAGTTTCAGTTTTCTCATCCATACAATGGAGGATAATTTCTAGTGTAGCAACTTAGTGAGGCTCTCTGCAACTTAGTGAGACCATTTCAAAAATAAAAAATAAAATATGGCCGGGCGTGGTGGCGCACACTTGTAATCCCAATACTTTGGGAGGCGGAGACCGGAGGATCCGGGTTCACGGCCAGCCTCAGCTCTCTCTCTCTCTCTCTCTCTCTCTCTCTCTCTCTCTCTACTTAGTGAGGCCCTCCGCAACTTCGTGAGACCCGGTTTCAAAATAAAGTATAAAAAATAGGGCCAGGGGTGTAGCGCGGAGGTAGAATGCCCCTGGGTTCAATCCCCGGTACCGCAAAAATAAAATAAAATAAAATAAAATAAAATAAAATAAAAAATAAAAATAAAATAAATAAATAAAATATGGCTGGGGGTGTAGCTCAGAGGTAGAATGCCCCTGGGTTCAATCCCTAGTACAAGGAGGGAGGGAAGGAAGGAAGGAAGGAAGGAAGGAAGGAAGGAGCAAAAACCTATCAGATATCCTGCATAACCACGTTTATCATGAGACAAATCATTACAGCCACGTTGTGGAATTGGCCTAGGTTCCCATCAACAGATGAATGGATAAAGATAATGTGGTATCTATACACAATGGAGTTATACTCCAACATAAAGAAGAATGAAATCATGTCACTTCAGGAAAAAAAAAATGGATGGATCATCATGTTAAGTGAAATAAGCCAGACTCGGAAAGGCAAGTATCACATGTTTTCTCTCATGTGTGGAATCTAGGGGGGAAATAACATGAAAGTTGAAGAGAGACTATTAGTGAAGAGGAAAGGGTTCAGCGGGGAGGCAGAGAGTAGGACAGGGGTGGGTAATGGGAATGGAAATGATCAAAATATGTTATATGAGCCAGGTGTGGTGGCACATGCCTATAATCCCAGTACTTGGGAGGCTGAGACAGGAGGATCCCAGGTTTGAGGACAGCCTCAGCAATGAGGCAAGGCTTTCAGCAAAATAGCAAGAACCTGTTTCAAAACAAAGAAGGCTGGAGGTATAGCTCAGAGGTAGAATGCCCCTGGGTTCAATCCCCAGTCCTGCACGCATGTACACACACACACACACACATACACACACACACACACACACACACATGTTATATGCATGTACGACAATGTCACAATGAAACTCACTTGTCTGTATAATTAATGTGCACTAATAAAAAAAACCCTATCAAATCAGAAACTCTAAATTTTGCTTGGGAAGGACATAGGCATGTGTCAGCAGACAGCCCTGGATAAATAGGAAAAATCCAAAATTACTCGCCAGAGGAGGAGATGTGCTTTATGTTGGGCTTAACATCCTGGGAATGTGTAAGGTTTGATGAAAATTGCTTGGGTCAATTTGGAGCTATAAAAGTTATTTTGCACAATAGGATTGTTTTTGCTTCTAGAACAAAGCACACTCAGATCTGCTCGTTCACCTGAAGCCCGCGTGTCTAGTGATTCGTTTTGTACGTAGGTAAGCTTTTCTCTCAAGTAGCATGTGTTTAAAGAACACAAGTGCCTTTTTTTCACACCCCATTTACTTTACACTGGTTTTACCTTCCTGCACAGATGGCCTGCTTTTCCTCTTCCTGTGCTTAATTCTCATGGAAGCCAGTGAGTGGAAAATGCCCATGAGGATTCAGTGGAGTTAAGGAATACAGGAAGAGGAGTCAGATGGAGTTAATATTACAGTTAAATGCCGGGGGAATGGTTCCTGAAGTTATGACATCATGCACGAGACATTAAAACTATTTTTTGCAGCATAATTCATAAAATGGTAAGATACAAGCAATGTTAACCAGAAGCAAAGTAGAAAACAAGCATACCAATCTGATTCTCAAATGGCATAATTGAAAAGTACATATAGATACATGCTTTTTTGAAAAAGAAACATATATATCACATCTTTTTTTTTTTTTTTGCAATACCGGGTATTGAACCCAAGGGCTTTCTACCTCTGAGCTACATCCCCAGCCCTATTTTTTATACTTTATTTTGAAACAGGGTCTCACGAAGTTGCGTAGGCCTCACTAAGTAGCTGAGGCTGGCCGCGAACCCGGATCCTCCGGTCTCAGCCTCCCAAGTACTGGGATTATAAGCGTGTGCCACCACACCCGGCTTATATCACATCTTTTAAAGGCCAGGAATTTTAAAAAGCATATTATTAGTGGCTATTTCTGGGCCAAAAGACTTAGGAAGATTTTTATGTTTTCCTTTAAACTCAGTTGCATTTGTTCATTTTTTTGTACATTACACATTAATTTTATGATCAGGAAAAGCTCATAATTTTATAAAAGACAAGCAACATTTAGAGTTTCTGTTTTTCCTGTTAGGTGTTTGAGTCTGAATTAAAGCTGTAGTTTTGCCAGGTGTGGTGGCACATGCTTGTAATCCCAGTACTTGGGAGACTGAGACAGGAGGATCGCAGGTTCATGGCCAGCCTCAGCAACTTTGTGAGGCTCTCTACAACTTAATGAGATCCTGTTTCAAAGCAAAATATAAAATAGGGCTGAGGGTGTAGCTCAGAGGTAGAATGCCCCTGGGTTCAATCCCCAGGACTACAAAAAAAAAAGCTATAGTTTTTAGATAGGCATGGTGGGGCATATCTATAATCTCAGGACGTGGGAGGCTGAGGTAGGAGGATTGCCGGTTGGAGACTAGACTCAGCCACATAGCAAGACCCGGTTTCAAAATAAAAGATAAAATAGGGCTGGGGGTGTAGCCCAGAGGTAGAATACCCCTGGGTTCAATCCCAGTACAAAAACAAAAAAGCTGCAGTTTCTGCTGAGTTTTTGCCCAGTGGGGGCAGTATTAGTCCTCAAGATTTCTACAGTTGCCATATGCCTGGTGTGTTTGGGAGAGCCTTCTGTGCGGGGAAGAAGCGAGGTGCCTCATCTTTCACCAGCTGTTAATTGTTTAGCAACAGTCAGTGGGATTGCTCTTCCTATTAAGCAGAAAAGGGAAGTCAGCCTAGAGGGACAAAGGGGTGGGGGTGGAGGAGAACTCTAGAAGAGCCTTCCTCTTCTTCATGTTTCAATGATGATTGTGGGAGGGACGCAGCCAGCTACAGCCTGCAGTTGTGTTTCCAGCTGTGCAGAGTGTGGTTGAATGATGCTTATGTCCAGCCCTCTTGTGGCCCTTTTCTGAGGCATGGAGGTCGACCAAGAAATACGGTAATGATGGCGCATGCAGGAGAGCAGTGGCTATACTGATCCTTTAGGGATCTGGCTTTCTGGGCAACTTTCAGAAAGTTGGAGTTCTACCTTTTATCATTGAAAGGATCAAGTAAGTGAGCCAGTATAAATAAATAAAAACGAGTCTTCCAAAATACTGTATTGATGAGCTTGGGTGAGATTACTATTATTTCTCTCTGTCAGCTCTACAGTTTTATAGCTTAACCACCATTCCTTTCATAAATGTTGTAGATAATGTTTTTTATTGCTTAGCATATTTTTAAATTGAGAAAGCAACGTTACAATAGCCAGAAGGAATGTTTTAGAGCAAGACAAGAAAAATTCATTATTTGAGGCCTCAATTATTTTTACTTTAAGGTCTGAAAATGTTTAAGTTTATATTGTAAGAATAATTAAATTATATTACAGAAATTTTGGGGGAAAAATCATCCTGAAATTTCACTCTTCTAAGGCAACTGTCATCAATTCTGTGCTTTCCACTTCCCAGGTTTTTTTTTTTTTTTTGTGGTACCGGGGATTGAACCCAGGGGCGTTCTACCTCCGCGCTACACCCCTGGTCCTATTTTTTATACTTTATTTTGAAACTGGGTCTCACGAAGTTGCGGAGGGCCTCACTAGGTAGAGAGAGAGAGAGAGCGAGAGAGAGAGAAAGAGAGCTGAGGCTGGCCGCGAACCCAGATCATCTGGTCTCCGCCTCCCAAAGTACTGGGATTACAAGCGTGCGCCACCACACCCGGCCCTAGGGTTTTTTTTTTTTCCCTAGAAGAAATGTCTTTAGAGTTTAAACTGTAATGGATATAATAATCAGTGAATGTAATATAATTCCTTTTTGATTTTCTGTTTAGCCTTATATTAAATAGAAGATAGTTTATGGTAATTGTAAAAAGTCAGGATGTCATCTAGAAGCATTTTTTTTTTTTGGCACTGGGGATTGAACCCAGGGTCATTCTACCTCCGAGCTACACCCCCAGCCCTATTTTTTCTTCTTTATTTTGAAACCGGGTCTCACTAAGTTGCAGAGGGCCTCACTAAGTAGCTGAGGCTGGCTGCGGACCCGGATCCTCCGGTCTCAGCCTCCCAAGTACTGGAATTACAAATGTGCGCCACCACGCCCGAATTGATGTTTTTTTTTCTTTTTTTGCCCATTCAATCAGACCATCCATATAAACCAATACAATTTTAATTGGCTAGCCTGGCAGAAATAATTTTTAATAACATCTTTTACTTTTACTTTACCAAACTTAGATACACTTATTTGTTAAAGATTTATAAGTCATGTAAACTAAAAGGTATTTGGATGCTTTTTTTTTTTTTTTTGCGGTGCCGTGGATTGAACCCAGGGGCGTTCTACCTCCGCGCTACACCCCTGGCCCTATTTTTTATACTTTATTTTGAAACCGGGTTTCACGAAGTTGCGGAGGGCCTCACTAAGGAGAGAGAGAGAGAGACAGGGAGAGAGAGAGAGAGAGAGAGCTGAAGCTGGCCGTGAACCCGGATCCTCCGGTCTCCGCCTCCCAAAGTACTGGGAGTACAAGCGTGCGCCACCATGCCTGGCCCCTGGATCCATCTTTTAAAAAATGTATGAGCACTCATTGATCTATAATTAATATATCCAATTCTCATTAGGCCTTAACGTCTGCCAAAAGACAGCTAGTTGTAATATGGGCTCATAGGTCAGATGAAACAATAATATTTAATCATCTTTTGTTTCTTTTTGCCCTAAATTCCTGGATTATCTCCCCCGTATTTGAGCACTAACCCAGGGTGTGGTCTGGGGGAAACGTATCCTCATTTTTCTTTTTCTGATCAGAACTTTTTCTACTTTGCTTGCTCTCCATTCCAGACACCTGGCTCTGGGTGTTTGAGGAGGCCCACCGCCTTATCAGAGGTCTCTCGTACTCTCCTGAGACGCTTTGTCGCTGGCCGCCTTCCTTGCAGGATTTTCAGGCGCTTCTTAGCAATTGGCAGGCTGGTACATACCCCGGCCTAGGTCCACAAGGACTGCTGTTAAGCTGTATGAAGTCGCCAATGGAGCCACAGTTCAGAACCCCACACTCGCCTCGTGTCTTTAAACACGTTTCATTCACACTCACACAGCCTCCAGAATGACCCGACCACCATGTTAATATTTTGCCACCTCCTGTGGAGTTTCTTACTTGGTTCATGCACAGAATTATCTGGTCTGCTGTGGTATTTGCTCAGGCCTTTCCCTGCATGGCCAAGAGACTTTTACCACTGGGTCTCAGCCAGCTGGAGAGCTGCCACACCGCTCTAGACACTAAGGGGCTACTGCAACGAGACCATGCCCCTCGAGTGGGGAGCCCAGACGTGCCCCCAATTGTTAGAAATGAATTTTAGGGAAGCCGCAAATAAATAACTCATGAAACTAAAAGTAACTTGGCAAGGCAATTTACTTCTGCACATAAGGTAGTGGGCACACTACGTGGGCAGTCCACTTGGCCTTTATCTCCTAACACGAAGGCCACTACGCCGTTCCCCATTGGCCTGAGTATGGCTTTTACAATCTAATCCAGTTGGCTAGTTTTTACTGGGCAGATTTTGCAAAAGGAGAAACATGGAACCAGTACATCAGGGAGTAGAACACACACACACACACACACACACACACACACACACACACACGTGTACAAAAGTTACAAAATGGATACCTAAGCTACAGTTACAAAATGGAAACCTGCCAGTTTCTATGTGATCTTGTAACTTTGATAGAAAAGATTGTTTTCCTTTCTTAAAGTAATTATCCATAATTTACTATTGACCTTTAATTAAAAAAAATTTTTTTTCAACATTAAGCTGGGCTCCGTGGTACATACCTGTAATCCCAGTACTTGGGAGGCTGAGACAGCCTCTGCGACTTAGTGAGACCCTGTTTCAAAATAGAAATAAAATAGGGTTGGGGGTGTAGCTGGGAAGCAGAGTGGCCCTGGATTAAATCTCTACTACCAAAAAAAAATGTTTTTCAGCATTATAGAGAACAAAAACAGAGCTTCCCCCCCCCCACATTTTAGATTAGCTCTTGAGATTATATATAATTTAATGGATTTACTATGTCGATGAATATTTTTATGATTCTTGATGATATTTTGCTATCTTGCTTTTCTAATGTATTCCAAATTATAATATCAGCATCAGTATTTGAAAGCAATAGTTTTACGGCATCATTGCTAAGATTGAACATTAAAGTAAATTTGTGTGTGCACATGTATGTGTTTATGCGTGCTCACTAATTTGGTGGGAAGCTAATGATGATGTAAGACTATTTTTGCTAAATCAGAGCAAAGGCTCCCATAGTCATGTGGAATTGGGAAGCGCTGCCCCCTAGAGGCCGCCTGCATGATCTAGGCAGAGTGAATTCTCAACTATATTAGAAAGTTCTGGAAATTTAACTTCCATGGAATTTTCTTTCTTCTTCTTTCTTTCTTTCTTTCTTTCTTTCTTTCTTTCTTTCTTTCTTCTCTTTCTTCTTTCTTTCTTTTTTTCTTTCTCTCTCTCTCTCTCTCTCTTCCTCCCTCCCTCCCTCCCTTCCTTCCTTCCTTCCTTCCTTCCTTCCTTTCTTTTCTTTTCTTTTTGCGGTACTGGGGTGTGAACCCAGGGGCATTCTACCCCCGAGCTACACCCCCAGCTTTATTTTTTATTCTTTATTTTGGAACAAGGTCTCACTAAGTTGCAGAGGGCCTCACTAAGTAGCTGAGGCTGGCGGTGAATCTGCAATCCTCCTGTCTCAGCCTCCCAAGTACTGGGATTGCAAGCATGTGCCACCACACCCAGCCTTCCATGGAATATTCTGGACAGATTCTTCATTATATCATCTCCCGATTTGCATTGATTCAGGAAATGAATTAGAATTCAGCTCACAAAGCCTGGAAAACTTTACCTTTACACCCCAGGCTAATCCTCAACACAGAAACAACCTATTACAACCAACCAACCAACCAATAAGCCAAGCAAACAAAAACAAAAAACTGCAAATTATGAAGAAAGAAGAGAATCTGATTTCCAAAGTTACCACATTATTAGTTTCAAATACAAGTTTTCAACAACAACAAATCACAAAGTATACCAAGCAATAGGAATGTAAGGCCCATTGAAAGGAAAAAACAAATCAATAAGAACTCTCTGAACACTTACTGGTAGATTTACCAGACAAAGACTTTAAAACATATTCTTTATGACTGCTCAAATAACTAAAGGAAGACATGTGGAAAGTCAGGAAAACAATATATGAACAAACTGAAAATACTAGGAAAAAGAAAATTTAAAAAGACACTAAAAAGAGCAGTGCACATGCTTGTAATCTTAGCCACCAGGGAGGCTGAAGTAGGAGGATGCAAGGTCTGAGGTCAGCCTGGGTAACTTAGCAAGATCCAGTCTCAAAAATAAAAAAATTAAAAGGTCTGGTGATATAGATCATTTCGAGGGTGAATTTGGGTTCAATCCAGTGTACTAAAAAAAAAAAAAAGAGCCAGGAGTGGTGGCGCACGCTTCTAATCCCAGTACCTGGGAGACTGAAACAGGAGGATCACAGGTTAGTGGCCAACCTCAGCAACTTAGTGAGGCCCTCCGCAACTTCATGAGACCCTGTTTCAAAATAAGAAATAAAATAGGGCTGGGGGTGTAGCTCGGAGGTAGAATGCCCCTGGGTTCAATCCCTGGTACCACAAAAAACAAACAAACAAACAACAAACAAACTTTCCAGAGCAGAAAAGGACAATAACTCAAGTGGAAAATGCGCTAAAGGGACCCAAAAGCAGATGTGAGTAGGCAGAAGAATCGGTGAACTTGAATATAGGACAAAGGAAATGATCAAGTCTTGAGAACACAAAGATGACATACCAGCCGGGCATGGTGGCGCACGCTTGTAATCCCAGTACTTTGGGAGGCGGAGACCGGAGGATCCGGGTTCGCGGCCAGCCTCAGCTCTCTCTCTCTCTCTCTCTCTCTCTCTCTCTCTACTTAGTGAGGCCCTCTGCAACTTCGTGAGACCCGGTTTCAAAATAAAGTATAAAAAATAGGGCCGGGGGTGTAGCGCGGAGGTAGAACACCCCTGGGTTCAATCCCCGGTACTGCAAAAAAAAAAAAAAAAAAGATGACATACCACAGAAAAGCGAGCAGACTCTAAGGAACTTCTGGGACTTCACTCCTCAGACCAATACATGTATTATGAGAGTCCTGGAAGGAGAAGAAAGAAAGGGACAGAGAAAACCCTTGAAGAAATAGTGACCCCAAACATTCCCCATGTGATCAAAGACTTGAATATAAACCTTCAAGAAGCTCCACAAATTTCAAATAAGATAAACTCAACAACACACACACACACCAAAACACGTTATAAGCAGATTGTCGAAAGACAAAGGGAAAAAGAGAATTTTAAAAGCAACAAGAGAGAATTGACTTGTCATATACCAGAGATCCTCATTAAGATTAAGAATGGATTTTAGAGAAGCCACAAATTAAAAAAAAAAAACAAAACTCATGAAACCAAAAGTAACTTGGCAAGGCAATTTACTTCTGGGCAGAAGGTGCGAGCACACCACGCCCGGCGTCTGCTCAGGCTTTTATCCCCTAACGCATAGGCCACTGCGCCGTCCCCCATTGGCTGGGGTAAGACTTCACAATCTAATCCGTTTGGCTGCTTTTCCTTGGGCAGATTTTACAAAAGAAGAAACATGAAACCTGTACATCTGGGAGCGGAACACACATACACACACACACACACACACACACACACACACACATACACACACGTACACAAGTTACAAAATGGATACCTAAGCTACAATTACAAAATGGAAGACTGACAGTTTCTATGTGATCTTGTAACTTTGATAGAAAAGATTGTTTTCCTTTCCTACAAGATGATTAGCAAATTTCTCATCCCAAACTGAAGGTCAGAAGTCAGAGGACTGATAAAAAAGATTTTAAAAGCGTACAATGAGCAATTATATAGCAATCTATTGGTTAGCCTGGGTGAAATGGACAAACCAAAATTTGAAGTGTCCTATGATCCAGCAATTCTACATCTGGGTACTTACCCCAAAGAGTTGAAAGCAAAGTCTTGAAGAGACTTGTACACCAATATTCATAGCAGCATTATTCATAATAGCTAAAACATGGAAGCCACCCTAGTATCCATGGATGGATGAATGGATAAGCAAAATGTGCTATGTACTTACAGCAGGATATTATTCAGCAATAAAAGGGAGTGGAGAGCCAGGTGTGGTGGTGCACATCTGTAATCCCAGTACCTGGGAGGCTGACACAGGAGGATTGCAGGTTCGAGGACAGCCCCAGCAACTTGGCAAAACTCTCAGTAACCTAGCAAGACCCTGTTTCAAAACAAAAAATAAAGGACTGGGGGTGTAGCTCAGAGGCCCCTGAGTTTAATCCCAGTCCCCCACCCCCACGTAATGCATATGTAAAGATACAATGCATAGTGCCTGACACCTGTGAACACCAGTGCATGTTGTTATCATTCTACTGAGAAGCCCCAGTGGGGTGGGAGAGGATCACTCTCTAATTCTGCTGCTGGTGATGAAGTCAGTTGGCTCACCCTGCAGTGTGGAGTGGGGATTATGCCGAGTATTGCTTCATTGATTGTTAGACAAGATCAACAAAATGGGAATTTGTAATGGATTTTATAAAATAGAATAATTTTTCAATTAAATTTAGAAAATAGGCAAGTGGAAAATATCCTTATTTCTCTTGCGTTTACTCCACAGTTATAAGCTGGGCCCGAGTGAACACGTGGTTTCTTAGAACCAGGGTAAAATGAAGCCTTTCAAAGACCCAGTGGGACAAAATTCATTTTCCCTAAAGGGCTCAGGAATGAGATAGTTAAAAGAGATAACTTTTCAAACAACATTAATATTTACATTTGAAAGTCTTCTTTCTCAATTGCTTTCTATTTGCCTTTTGGGTGAAGCCCGTAAATCACACACAGAAGTATGTGTCTCTCTCTGTGTGTACACACAGAAACACACCCACGTACCTCTATGAACAAAGTAAAACCCATTGAATTGTCTACTTTAAAGGAGAATTTTTAGGGTATATACATTTAATGTCAATGAAGCTGTTAAGAAAAAGAAAAACATAACTATGTTTTGACATAACTATTTTGTGTTGTGTGTGTGTGTGGTGGGAGGTACTGAGGATTGAACCCAGGGGCATTCTACCTCTGACCTACACCCCCAGCCCTCTTTATTTGCTATTTTGAAACAGGGTCCCCCTAAGATGCCCATGCTGGCCTGAAACCTGTTCTAATTTTCTTTTTTATCATATCTATATATAGTTTCACCGTTAGAAGAGTTATAGCATTTTAAACAAATAACCCAAAGGTTATTTACATAAAGCCAACTTTTCCCCAAAACATCTTCACCTTAGGAATTAGAGGTTTCCAGGAAAAGCAGGGAACATTAGCAACCAATTTGCTCCAACCCTCTTGGAGGATTGTGGCAATGTTTGCACTGTCAGCTCACACTCGCTGGTGGAAGTTTCTGAGACAGTGTTTGCTTTCTGAACATTTAGAGCCAAAGGGCACAGAGAATATCCACAAATAAGGGAATATGTAGGGTTGCAAGAGACAGTCATTCTGAGTCTCAAACAATAAAAGGTAGTGTGGAGAAATACTCTGAGGACAAAGTTTGATTAAAACACAGCCCTGTTAGCAAGAATCAAATCAAGGTACACTGGGCACATCGTTAAAACCTCTGTATGAATAAAGATGGCTCCCTCCCTCTCTCAATCTCTCTCTCTCTCTCTCTCTGTCTTTTTTTTTTGGTAGTGAGGATTGAACCCAGGGGCATTCTACCTCTGAGCTACACCCCCAGCCCTATTATTTATTATTTATTTATTTTGGTGCTAGGGATTGAACCCAGGGGCATTCTACTTCTGAGCTACATCCTCAGTCCTATTTTATTTTTTATTTTGAAACAGGGCCTTACTGAGTTGCTGAGGCTGGTTGTGAACCTGTGATTCTCCTGTGTCAGCCTCCCAAGTACCGGGATTACAGGCGCGTGCCATCGCGCCCGACTTCTAACAGTGTTATTTATAGTAGCCAAAATGCAGAAACAACCCCGGTGTCCATCAACTGATGAGTAAATAAATGGAATGTATCTATACGATGGGATATTAGTCAACAGTAAAAAATTAAATACAGGCATATGCTGCAACATGGGTGAACCTTGAAAACATTATACCGAGGGGAAGAAGACGGTCAGAAAAGTCATATATTGTATGATTCATTTCCATAAAATTTCCAGCACAGGAGAATCCACAGAGACAAAAAGTAGCTTGGTGCTTACCTAGGAATGGGGGTAGAGAAAGGGGGGAGGAATGGAGTGACTGTTCATAGATATAAGGTGGGGTTCTTTGGGGGAGATATAAATGTTCTGTATCTAGTGGTGATGGTTGCACAACTCTGAATATACCGAAACACACTGAATTGCACACTTTTTTTTTTGTAGTACCGGGAATTGAACTACACCCCCTAGCCCTATTTTATTTATTTATTTATTGTGATACTGGGGATAGAACCCAGGGTGCTTCTATCTCTGAGCTACACTTCCAGACCTATTTTATTTTTTTATTTGGAAACAGGGTCTCACTAAGTTGCTAAGAGCCTCACTCAGTTGCCGAGGCTGGCTTCGAACTTGCTATCCTCCTGTCTCAGCCTCCCAAGTACTGGGATTACAGGTGAGCATCCACCACGTCCGGCTGTATGGCCAGTTCTTTAGATTGTAGCTATGAGAATGCTGACTAGTATACATAGCCTTTTAAGTGAATTACTGTTTGCATGTGTTTTTTTCTTACAGAACAAAGAGTGCTTTTTACAAAAATCTAATTCACTAGTCTCTCCCCCACAAGCAAGAGGAATGTTCTTCTATTGGCTTCATTGCCTCCAATACAGGCCTTACATACTAAACATTTCTTTTTGGAGCAGTTTTTGAGAGAAGAATGTTTCCAAATTTATGAGGCTCTCATGCATTTTGAGAAGAGATTTTCAGATTCCACATATTTCCTTCTTTGGATCTTTCTATTTAGGGATCAGTTTAAAAATACAGTTCTTTATCTGGAGTAGAAAGGTTGTGAACCATGAATTCCATATCTCTTGGGACTTCAGTCACTTTAAAGGAAGTTCAAAAAAAAAAAGGAAAGGAAATAAAAAATACAGCTTATTTTTGGCTTGGAATATAATACAATTCTGTGATATGTTGTAACAAATCAAAGACACTGGAATAAAATTTATCATTTACCCAAACTAAAGGTGCACATTCCTCCTTGTGAACAACAGCTGCTTGTTGGAATCATATCCTTAAAATAGGTGTCCTTAGCCCTGCATGGTGGTGCACGCCTGTAATCCCAGCACTTGGGAGACTGAGACAGGAGGGTCACAGGTTCGAAACCAGTCTCAACCACTTAGTGAGGTCCCATTACAAAATAAAAAATAAAATAGGGCTGGGGGGTCTAGCTTAGACGTAGAATGCCCCTGGGTTCAATCCCCAGCCCCCCCACCAAAAAAATAAGCATCCTTATTATATCTTCTTCCTTTCATTGTGTATTAATCAGCTATCTTGCTTTAAAATATTATATTGGTGTGTGATATTGCTACATTTTTGGTAAGAAGGTGTGATAACTTTGGAAGTTTAAGTTATACATTTAGGACCCAGAATAATTCCCCAAACCCTTGAGAAATAGATAATTAAAGGATTGGTTTGTTGGGAGCCTTGTTAGTCATCAGCTTTGAGGTCACCTCGTTCTGGCATGGGAGGGGCAGAAACTGCCCACCCAAGTGGAGATTTTTGCACGCAGACAAATCTCCAAGGACCAAATGAAACCGATAAGCAAAGACTCTGATGACTTCCTTGTTTACTCTTTCCTCCCCTGAATCATCTTTGACTACCTTGATGTTTCCCCCTGACTCACCCCATGACTGCTTTGCTATTTCCTATGATTAATCATTTCTTACAATGTTTTGGTTATAACCCTCAATAAAAGTAAGACACTGGTGTAAGGAAGGTAGGACAGATAGGTATCTCTCTCCTCCCCAGACCCCTCAGCTATCTTGTCACTTCGACTCCGTTGTTGTTCATGCGAGAGACTTCTCATCAATCAATCAACATCAACACCATCCAATACATTGGTTTATGATCACATCTTCAGAACCAGATCAAACTGGTGGTCAACACTTTTTTTTTTTTGAGATGGAGTCTCTCTATGCTGCCCAGGCTGGTCTCAAACTCTTGGGCTCAAGCGATCCTCCTGCCTCAGTCTCCCAGAGTAGCGGGGACCACAGGTGCATGCCACCACACCCAGCAACACATTTTCTATACCTCCTGTGTTTAGAAAGACCATGATTTCTTTCAGCCCAAAGTAAATCTCATCAGTGGTGTCACTGGTGACTAGAGAACATGTCAGATTCCTGACACTTGTGTCTATTTTCCACTCCGATTTATTTACCTGTTCTGCCAGAGAGGTACCTGGAAAGACATGAGCATCCTCTCAGCAGCACCTTAGCAGTCAGGAACACCCGGCTTCTCCATAGACATCTGGTCGATCTTGGACAAGAAAAAGATGATCTGATTCAGACAGGCAGCTAAGGCCACAGTCCCGTCAGTAAGGAGAGGAACGCAAAAATGGGGACCCAGTAGCTTCTGGCTGGTAGGATTGTCATCTTGGAGGCTCTTTCTCTCCTCTTTCTCTCTTCTCTCTTTCTCTCTCTCTCTCTCTCTCTCTCTCTCTCTCTGGTACTGGGGGTTGAACCCAGAGGCATTCTACCTCTGAGCTACACCTCCAGCCCTATTTTATTTTTATTTTGAAACAGGGTCTCGCTACATTGATGAGAGTCTCACTACTTGCTGAGGCTGTCCTCGAACCTGCGATCTCCCTGTGACACCATGCCCAGCTTGGAGGCTCTTTCTTTGAAAGAATTTAGAGCCATAATTGCCAGGCCACATTCTGCAGTGCCCTGGGTTAAGGCAGCACCTTGTGGGCCGTGATGGAAGGAGGTCAGGAGGCTGAGTTCTCAGACTCTTGATCTCACCCATGATCCGATTCCAACCAGCACAGCTCTGCTTTTATCTAAATTATAGACTGGGCTCTATGTCAGAATTTTTTCAATATAATCAGATGGTAAAATTGAATTTACCAGAACTCTTCTCAGGGTAAGTACTGTAAGTGGTTAGAAATGATACTTAGAGCTAAGTCACTTAGCGTGGGTATAGGAGCGAGATTCAAGAGCAGAACGGAAATTAAAATATATGGCCAATAAACTGTTATCTTAGGAAGGAGAGTCCTGATGATAACTTCAAAGCATTTATCTTATCCTGGGGCAGTAGTACACACCTGTAATTCCGGTACACGGGAGGCTGAGAGAGGAGGATCCCAAGTTTGAGGCCAGAGAGTGATAACTTAGACCCTGTTTTAAAATATAAAATAAAAAGGACTGGGGTGTAGCCCAGTGTTAGAATGCCCCTGGGTTCAATCCCCAGTACCACATACATACATACACACACACACACACACACACACACACACACACACACACACGAAAAGGAAATGAAATGTTTTGTCTTCAAGATAAGCAGGTGATTTGTTTCATCATAATTTCTAGCTCTGTGAGAATAGAAAAATGTGCTTGTAGCCAGGAGTGGTAGTGCACACCTGTAATCCCAGTACTTGGAAGGCTAAGAAAGGAGGATTGTAGATTCGAGGACACCCTTGGCAACTTAGCGAGACCCTGAGCAACTTAGTGAGGCCCTGTTTTAAAATAAAAAGGGTTGGGGGTATAGCTCAAAGGTAGAATGTCCCTGGATTTAATTCCCAGTACCAAAATAAGAATAAATAATAATAAAAAATAAGGCTGGGGATGTAGCTCAGCAGTAGAATGTCCCTGGGTTTAGTGGGGGGGGGTTGGTTTTCCTCAGAATAGGCAAGTTTGAGCACAGTACACGATGCCTATGAACAGGCTGTGTGTGGTACAGGGGGAGAGCAGGTGGGAGTTCCAGTTCACAACTCTGCCGGAGGGACCAGGAGGAAGATCCATCTACTGGGATTTTGTGCGGGTGCAGGCAGTAGTGTGCACTGTAAAACCCTCCTTAGCCGTCCTACCCTATCGACCCCTGGCTGTTATTTAGTAAAACTTGCTTCATGGTGCTTTGAGGCTTTCATTGAGAATAGACCCTTCCTGGAGAAGCCAAGAGACTGTGGATTGTAAACTGATGGTCTAGAAAAAAAAAAAAAAAGCTAGAGGACATGCATATTTTATTTGCTGAGGAAGGACTCCCAAGACTCAATAGCAGGTGGTACCAACTTCTAGGATTTATTCCAGAGACAGATGTGGAGTGAAAGCAATAGGAAATAGAGATGGAGTACTCCCCAACTCATTCTATGAAGCCAGTGTCGCCTTAAGAACAAAACCAAATGAAGATACCTCACTAAAAGAAAATTACAGACCAAGCCGGGTGTGGTGGCGCACGCTTGTAATCCCAGTACTTTGGGAGGCGGAGACCGGAGGATCCGGGTTCACGGCCAGCCTCAGCTCTCTCACTGTCTCTCTCCCTGTCTCTCTCTCTCTCTCTCTCTCTCTCCCTCTCTCTCTTTCTCTCTCTCTCTCTCTCTACCTAGTGAGGCCCTCCGCAACTTCGTGAGAGCCAGTTTCAAAA
>PVJS01046029.1:0-15981 GCA_004027185.1 Glis glis | reverse complement strand
CCCCATGCTTGTAGGTCTCTGGTTAACTGCTATTGTTAGAGTTCTGGATATTGTTGTAATTTAGGCAATTAAGACCAAAGCGGGATATGCCATTTCTCTTCATTTAAATAGATTTGATTTCTTTGTTTGCTTAAATTTTTCTGCAACTTTAGGACACTGAAACACTGCCTGTTGGCTGTGGTCCCTTCAGTTAGGATGTGTGTGTGTGTGTGTGTGTGTGTGTGTGTGTGTGTTGTTCTAATAGCTCTGAAGAATATGCCTACAGCACTTTTATTTGAATGTATTAACCTTGAGTGTATGTTAACTTAAGCCTCCCTGGCAGCACCTCTCAGTCCTTAACTAATCCACTTGGCAACTTCAAACACTCTAAACCTCTAATCCTTCACTTCCTGTTTGATATGATGAGCATAGGAATGTTCTAGTTCTTCTCATCACCCTTCTTCCCCTCACCCTGTTCACATTCCTGTCTGTTTTGTTAAAGTTTGAGAGATTTTATGTTTTTTTATGTTGTCTTATAGTTATGTTATATTATGTTGTCAATAGTTATGACCCTATATTTTGACTGTAATTTTTTTTTCCGGAACTGGAGATGGAACCCAGGGGCATTCTACTTCTGGTTACACTCCTGGCCCTAGTTTTTTTATTCTTTATTTTGAAACAGGGTCTCACTAAGTTGCGGAGGGCCTCACTAAGGTAGCTGAGGGTAGCCGCGAACCCAGATCCTCCGGTCTCAGCCTCCCAAGTACTGGAATTACAAGCGTGTGCCTGTCAGGAGCCATTTTCTTGTCCTTAGATTCTGAGATGCATAAACAGCCTAAGAAGGTAAAGGTGTTGCCAAGCTAGCTGATCAGGATTTGCTGATGCGTGGCTTTAGCAACAGAAGGAAGCTCTCAGAAGAGGGAGTTGACCGTTCCTTGACCTGGGAAGGAGGGAACATGTTGTTTGTCTGCTAGTTAGTGTTAATATTGTATACATCTGATGCTCTAAAAGTGTATATAAGGTCTGAGCTAAATAAAGTAGAGGCTGCAGTATTCACTGCCAGCCCTCCCGAAAAGGCTGCCGTATTGACTGGCAGTCCTCCCGCTATCTCTAGTTTTTCCTCTCTTGTCTTTCTTCTTGTCTTTTCTCAATCCTCACTCCCCGTTTCAGGGACCGTTCGACTTTGCCGGTGGGCTCCGGCATGCACCACCACACCCGGCTTTGACTGCAATTTTTTACTTAATAATTAAAAAAACTCACCAGGTGCTGTGTGCATGTATGCCACTATCACTATGAACTACATTATGATGTGAGACTATAATGTACCAATAAAAGTATAAAAATTTATAAATAAAAAAAGCAAAACAACAATACAACACCCCTAAGTTTATGTCACTAATATTGGACCAATATTTTTGACTTGAAAGCCAGGTAGTGTGACACAGTTAAGCTACCTTTTCTACCGACACAATGCCATAAATTTATGCTATTACATGGAAAATGTCCCTAGGGTCAAATACAAATAGATTGTCCTATGCTATGCTGAGACAATTTTTTTAATGTTTAAGATTTTCGAGTGTGCTTGATTGGTATTTTGTTGATGTTTCCAATTCATTCTTATTTTTATGGTAACTTATACTTTTAAAAGAAGGATTTACCATCTTTTTAATAGGATCTCAGATGGGATTAGAGATAAGCAGATAAAATGATTAAGTGGCAGTGTAAGCTATATAATGTTTATGCAAAGATGATATAATGAGAATCTTTTAAAGAAAAGATATTGCCTATCAAAGGACCAGTGAAATTGAAGTCTAAATGTCTCCCCTTTGTTTTACAAATCAGGAAATGCAAGGTAAAATAAAGTAACTTTCTGAAAGTACACAACTAGCAGGTATTAGTCTAGAATGAACAGCACTTTTATTGGAGGTGGTTCTTCTTACCTGATGACAGTTGACTTTAAGGGCACCTGATAACTAATTTTTGCTTGAAGAATTGGAATATGGGGTACCTGGCACCTTTAAATAACTCAAGTCAATAAAGATGGAATAAAGTACTTTATTTTTAGTTGTTCTTTTGCCTTGTACTTGCTACACTTTAACCTTCTTACACATTTCTAGCAGATCAGTAAGAAAACAGAATTTTTTTTTTTTACAAAGCAAATCACAAAACTTCCAGATTAAGCTCATAACTAATGTAGGTTTTCCTTTCTGATCAGAGTCCTATCAGGAAAAAAAATGTCTCTTTAAAACTCCCTTTTAATGAATAATTTAATTAACAACATTTTATTTATTTGCATTGCAGTTAATTTTTTTTTTTTTTTTTTTGCTGTACCGGGGATTGACCGCAGGGGCGTTCTACCTCCGTGCTATGCCCCCGGCCCTATTTTTTATACTTTATTTTGAAACTGGGTCTCACGAAGTTGCGGAGGGCCTCACTAAGAAGAGAGAGAGAGAGAGAGAGAGAGAGAGAGAGACAGGGAGAGAGAGAACGAGAGAGCTGAGGCTGGCCGCGAACCCAGATCCTGGGTCTCCACTTCCCAAAGTACTGGTATTACAAGCGTGCGCCACCCCGGCTGCAGTTAAATTTTAACCAGACCTAATGATAACTCTTGGTTGACATTTTTTATTTTTCAGAATATAAAGTATAAGTTTGAACTAGTTTACCAAAGAGAACAAAATAATATAATTTTAGCATATGGAATCATCATTTCCTATTCATGATAATAAAAGGAAAGGGGTACCATTACATATATATCTGTGTTTGGACACTTTTTTTTCCCAACGGGAGAAATGCAAAGGACCTTGTATAATAGGATACTTCACTAATGCCCTAGAGGTTATGTGACAGTGAATATTTTCTTAGTCTGCCAAAATTATAGGGTTTAGATGTTGAAGAGTAAAGTAAAAACCACAAATCCAGACTGACACTGATATTCAATTGATACTTTATAAGAAAATTAAAATTACATTTCCATCATAATTTTTCCCCATTATTGTTACTTATAAAGTCTTGGTGAGATTATAGTTTCAGAGTGAATGCTATCTTGTTATAAATTCATTAAAACTAAGAGCCAGGAAAGCAAGCTCAACCAATCAACTTTATAATCAGATGAATAGAGGTATTGAGAGTTTAAATGGTTTCCTCAAATAAATCAGTGAATAATTGCTGTCAGAATTAGAGGTATCTAGAAAAATTTTATTATGTTGTTGGTTCATTTTCATTCTGTTCAAAATACTGTAAAGTTTTTTGAAACAGTTATTTGGAAATGTTTTTAGGTTTCTAAACATTTGGAAGTTTTGCAGATGTATTTTTGTTGTTTTTTGATTTGTGATTTAATTTCATTGGCTCAGACAACATACTTTGCATGAGTCTGTTCTTTTCAATATATGGAGATGTTATGGCTCAGGAGAGAGTCTGTCTGGGTAAGAGTTCTGTGGGCTCTTGAGCAATGTTTTGTTCTGGTTGCAAGTCACCCCCTGAAGGTGTTGAGGAACTTGCTGGGACACTGTCATAGGTCTGCTGTGGAACCTTGCTGGGGATCATCAAAAGACTGGAGGAGCAAGAAGGGAAAAAGAAAAATACAGGTGAACAAGAAAGAAGTCCTTTTCCTCTGCTCCTTCTAGTGGTGAAGCTTAGTGTCTCACCAGCTGGAGAGATGTTTACAAGATCTGGCTCCATCCACTGTGATAAAAGAGGCAAAGAAGAATGGGTTGACACCTTATAGGCAGCATACTGGGAACTGGCACACCTGAGACAATGTTAGTTACACAACTCTTGCTAACATTTAAAATATGTCTTATTTTTTCTATTACATTGTGAACTAGTTGAGGGATCAGAGCATTGATAACAAGAAGAATAGGGATTAAATTCCACAAAATAAGTGGTATCACATATTTTCTACAGTTTTCATTTTTATTTGTCGATGAAATAAAGTTAAGCTGTCTTAAAAATAAGTGGATTTAGCCGGGGGTGGTGGCACATGCTTGTAATCCCAGTACTTGGGAGGCTGCAACAGGAGGATCGAAGATTCGTGACCAGCCTTAGCTACTTATTGAGGCTCTCCCTCTGCAACTTAGTGAGACCCTGTTTCAAAATAAAGAATAAAAAATAGGACTGGGGGTGTAGCTCAGAGGTAGAATGCCCCTGGGTTCAATTCCCAATTAAAAAAAGTGGATATATCAGTAGATGGTGCTATATGCCTACATAATTTAATATTTTCTCATAGAGGTTAACAATACATACTTATCTTTTTTATAATTTTTTTAAAATTTACATAATATAATTTATACTTAAGAAATTTATATGAATACTTAAAATTTCAGTCAGATTTGGCAAACAAGGCATATTTTCACAGAACAGCAAAGAAATGCAAATAGGATTAGAATCTGCAGTACTCTCTGTCTCCTGTTGTAATGAAATATAAAGGTAGAAGTTTGGAGGGTGTAAATTTAGTCTAGAGAAGACAGTGATGTTATCAGAGAAGAATACATTTTTTTCCACCTGCTTGGTAAGTTAGTTCTTAATTTTAAGTACCCCAATTAGTATAAAAATAAAGTAAAATTGGATAATACAAAAAAGCACTCCCTCTACCTTTGCTGAATTGATTTTCACTTGAGTGACTTCAGGTATAACATCCATTTTTCCAAGTAGAAAATGAATAGCATGTCAATACGGCATTTACAGCATCTTTTTCCAGTTTATTTGCTTAATAAAAAAGTGTGACTTTGGTAAAATAGAGGATTCAGTTTGGAGAAATAGAAGACCATGTTGCCTAGAGTTTTGACAAAAAGTGAGTAGTCAACTGCTTGCACTAAAGAAGGAGGTTATCATATTTATTACTGGAAGGAAGGAAGGAAGGGTGGGATTGAGTAAATCATGCGTAGACTTAGCAATTCAGAAACTTCAATAATAAATGCTTTATTGAATACTACTTGCTGTTCACACAAAACAGGTAGTTTTATGTGAAAAAGAATATCATTTTTTACTTAGAAGAAGAACATATACTGCTTATATATTAAAAGTAGAGTTCAGCTGGGCGTGGTGGCACACGCTGTAATTCCAGTACTTGGGATGCTGAGATAGGAGGATTCGAGTTCGCAGCCAGCCTCAGCTACTTAGTGAGGCCATCCGCAACTTAGTGAGACCCTATTTCCAAATAAAGAATAAAAAATAGATCTGGGGGTTTAGCTCGGAGGTAGAATGCCCCTGGGTTCAATCCCTAGTACCGCAAAAAAAAAAGTAGAGTTCAAAATTTGGCTTATAAAATTTTGGTGCAATCTGGTGACTTCAGAATATAGCCATATACTACTGTTCCTGTTAACGCTGTCATAGTTACTGGGGAAGATTTCCAGTGAGATATATGCCCTTGGTTTTTGTAGCCCAGGTTACAAATGCACATCTCATATATGAATAGTCTTTATTTATAAACACGAGCCTCTACCACACAGCACTATAACTGGACTCTGTTATTGCTATCGTGAGCATTGTGGGAACCAATTGTGGAAACTTTTTGATCTGTTCTTCCTGGTGTGACCTATACATCAGATCTGTGTGAGGTACTTCTTAGAAATAAATATTCGTAACGGTATAAAGAGGGAATCTGACCCACAGTGAGGTCCCTGAGCTGTTACTGCATCCTATAACATACTTCTTTTCTCCTTCCCTTCCTTCCTTCCCCTCTCCTTCCTTCCCGTCTCCTTCCTTCCTTCCTTCCTTCTTTCCTTCCTTCCTTCCTTCCTTCCTACCATCCTTCTTTCCTTTCTTCCTTCCTTCTTTACTTCCTTCTTTCTTTCCTTTTCTTTCTTTCGTGGAACTGGGGATTGAACTCAGGGACATTGTACCTCTGAGCTACATCCCCAACCCTATTTTATTTTTTAGTTTGAAACAGGGTCTCACTAAGTTGCAGAGGCCCTCACTAATTTGCTGAGGCCGGCTGTGAAATTGTGATCCTCCTGTCTCAGCCTCCCAAATACTGGGATTACAGGCGTGCACTACCATACCTGACTTCTTTTCCCATTTTGAAACTGATAAGAACAGTGCATTTTTGTATGCTCTATACTGTACTGAAAACAAACAGTGGGGGGGGCAACCCTATAAAAACACAGTATGATAATGTAATCACCTTCATGCACTATGCACAATTATTTATGTGTGTGCATTTATTCTTTAAAAATAGCCCATAGTAATGATCACTGGTTCAAGACCAGCCTCAGCAACTTAGTGAGACCTGTAGTAACTTAATAAGATTCTGTTTCAAAATAAAAAATCTTAAAAAGGGCTGGAGTATAGCTCATATGTAGAATGCCCCTGGGTTCAATCCCCAGTACCCACCCCCCCACATACACAAAAATTAGTCCATAGTAGAAGAAAAGCAATAACCATTTATACAGGAACAGTTGACTTACAGATGATTTTTTTTGCAAAAACTATTGAGATTCATGGGCAAATATATGCATTTTCCATTGCCCAAACATTCATCTATCATTATTTCAAAGATAGTAACCTACTAAGTAGTGCTAAAATACCAGATGAATTAAAATCTTAATATTTTCTATAATTATTTTTGGTGTGTGGAACTGAGGATTGAATCCAGGGACATTCTACCTCCTAACTATAACCCTAGTCCTATTTTATTTTATTTTTAAGGGTTTTTTTTGCAGTATTGGGGATTGAACCCAGGGGCATTCTACCTCTGAGCTACACTCCCAGCCCTATTTTTTATTCTTTATTTTGAAACAGAGTCTCACTAAGTTGCAGAGGGCCTCACTAAGTAGCTGAGGCTGGCCACGAACCCAGATCCTCCAGTCTCAGCCTCTCAAGTACTGGGATTACAAGTGTGCGCCACCACGCCCGGCATATTTTTTAAGTTTTGAAACAGGGTCTTGCTAAATTGCTGAGGCTGGCTTCAAACCTGCAATCCTCCCATCTCAGCTTCCCAAGAACTGGAATTACAGGCATGTGCCACAGAAGATTGCTTCACCTCCCCTTGTCTAGTTTGTATCTTCCTTATTTCCTGCCACGAGCTCTCCTTCCATCTTTGCTTTGTTACAGCGATGTTGAAGAATGTTAAACCAATTTCAGGTTTCTACAGTTTCTCTAAGGTCAATTCATACACAATTAAGAAAATGATTGTTTTTGTCCGCTTTCTTGTAACGGTGACCAAAATACCTGACAGGCACAACTTAGAGGAAGTAAGGTTTTTAGGGGTTCATGGTTTCAGAGGTCAGTCTATGATTCGCTTGCTCCAAGGCAGGGACCCCAGTGTCATCACCTCAGAGCACGCCTGAGGAGGGAGAGCAGCTCTCACGTCATGGCACGGGTAGCAGAGCGAGAGGGGCGGGAGCCGGGGACAGTGCCGCCCCAAGCCCACGCCTCCAGTGATCCGCTTCCTCCAGCTGCGCCCCAGGCCCTATCCGTCCCCTGAACCTGGCTACAGAGCCTAGTGCGAGAGTTTCTCTGGAGGAATATTTTATATCCAAACTATGACAATGATGAAAGAACAGAGGAAGAAATTCACTTTCCAGAAAGGCTGAAATATACTTCTGAACTACACCCAAATCACTCTACTATGGTGTGCAACAATTGGAGGGTGTGGTGAGTATGGCCTGTGCTCCTTCTTTTAAAGAACTGTCATTGAGCCGGGTGTGATGGGGCACGCCTGTAATCCCAGTGCTTGGGAGGTTGAGACAGGAGAATCTCAGGTTCGAGGCCAGCCATAGCAACTTAGCAAGATCCTGCTTCAAAATAAAAAATAAAATAGGGCCGGGGGTATAGCTTGGAGGTAGAATGCCTCTGGGTTCAACCTTTGGTACCACAAAAAAGAAAAGAACTGTCACTGCCAACTTCACACCACAACTTTCAGATTTTTAAATAAGACAGGGGATAAAATTAGAGGCCAAATGCACAAGGTCACACAATATATATATCCTAAGAATAACCACTGTTTTTAAATTTTTTCAATCCAGAGCATTAGTTTTCAGGAACAATAACTAAACCTTTTCCAATTTTGTGCTTCTTCCTCCTTTTCCTTTCTCTTCCGTCTCGCTTTTCCCTTTCATTTCTGAAGACCATTCCAGAACAATTTAGTCCCAAAGCCTTAGGTAGGGTGGAGCAGTGTGGGGAGGTGTAGGGAAGGCAGTCAGGTGAAGAGCAGAGGGCCAGAGACTGAGGAGTGAGGTGGACATTTGCCTTGAAGAACCACTAGGCGCAGGGTACCTGGCTCCTAGGCCCTCAAGGAGAGGGGCAGGTGCTACCTCCAGGGTGCTCGGCAGGTGCTGTCAGAGGATGAGGAGGAGGGCATCCTTACAAGGAGCAAGGTTGTGGGGAGTCAGAGCCCACTCAGAGACTGCCTGCAGTGGACTAGGACACCTGGGTGTGGAGGTCCCGCAGGTGCGGTGGTGGAGCCCGAGTACTGTGGTGCATGGTGTTCCCACACCGGTGACTCCTTGGCCGCCAGAGCCTGAGCAGCAGAGAGCTCGGGTCCCTGGCTGGTGACCTGATGTGGAAAGTCAGAGCCCGAGAAGTACATTTCCCAGCAGCTGAGGCGGCCCAGTGAGGGACTGTCAATATCAAAATGGGTCTCAGCTCATTTGGATTTAAAACTGTAGACTTAAGTGTACTAAAAATCAGATACCCTAAGGCAAAATACTCTTCATGGCTATGATACCAAGTCATGTTAATGATACTTGACATGTGAATAACGGTTCTAGTTTACTGGATTTTTATGAAGCTCCACATTTTACAGCTCTCTCAATTCAGGATATGCTGATGAGAAACGAGGAAAGGATGCTGTGGGACAGCTGGTCTCCTTGGTGTCTTAGGGAAACTCTGGCCTGCATTTTCTACCAGTGAAGTCTAGGGCACCTGTATCAGGTCTAAAAATTCTGGAATGTCACACAAACTTCTTCCTTTTGCCGATCCTGGTAAGTGAAGCACAGTGGTGTTTGTGTACTTTACAGAACATTCTGGAATTCACTTAACCTACCAACGAATGACACTTTTTAGCTGTTCATGGTTTGGGGATCCCCTGTATTCTACCTACATTTCTACACCCCAAATATAAAAATTCAAATGTAAAATAGAGGTTTCAGGACTCATTTTAATCTCCCATCCAACTATTGAACAGCATCCCCTGCCCTACCTAACTCCTCAAGAGAGCTAAAGTTTTTCATCAGAAATCTCTTGCTACTGAAAACTTACTGCCCACCGGGTTGCCCCTTCTATCTTCAGCTAGGATGATGGTCTTTTTGACTTGAAATAAAACTGTCTCCATATATCTTTGGTCCATCAGAACTCATTCTATGCCTGATGCTCACAAGATATAATATGCAACCCATTGTTTCCATGGCAGCCATTTAAATATTTCATGTGCCAGGCATGGTAGTGTACACCTGTAATCCCAGTAGTTGGGAAGTTAAGACAGGAGGATCACAGGTCCAAGGTCAGTCTCAGCAACCTAGTGAGACCCTGTTTCAAAATAAAAAACTAAAAAGGGCTGAGGGTGTAGCTCAGAGGTAGAATGCCCCTGGATTCAATCACCAGTACCACGAAAAGGCAAAAACCACAACAAAAAATTTCAAGCAACATCCTCTGCCCTGCTCAGCCATATTCTCTTGAAATAAACAGCTCCAGTTCCTTCTGCAGCTCATTAAATGATATTGTTTTCTGGACAATGTTATCTCATCTCACTGACTGTAATTAGTCTTAAGATGGTCCCTTTTAAAATGCTCTTGTTGTGGTTATGAATGCAGAACTGAATGTGATACCCCAAATTATTTCATCTTTGCAATTTTGATATTTAGTGTGCTTGTGTATAGAAATTAACTCTGGATAGTATCTGGATAGTTTTGATGTAAATCTAAAACTACCCTGAATAAGAAGGCTAACTAAAGAATTGCAGAAATTGATTTTTTTAAATAAAATTGTACTGCTGAAATAGTTTATTCAACACATAATATAAACTTATGCTACTCATATACATGGATACACTATCATTAATTTTTGAAAAAGTTTGAAATCTATTAAAACTTACTGTGTAAGTTTAAGTCACTTAATTTTAGAAAGCCAGCTTCCTTATCTAGAATATGATAGATTTGGAGTAGATGGTTTCTAATTTTTATAATTTATTTTAATTTGAAATCTAGCACTTTTTAGCATATTATTCCCAGTAGAATTTAGAAGTTATATCAGAATATTTCAGCTACATAGCAACTTAGTACAGAATACACTTTCCTGATAGTTCCTGTAATATTCCATAAGATGGTGCTATATTACTATGAGAAAATATTTATATTTCTCATTTCACAAAGCTGGTTTTAAGTAGCCATCCCTGTCTGTTGGGTTGCATGTTTTCACTCAAAATTTATTGGGGAAAATAATCTAATTAACAAAAAACTTTTTATTCAAATTAAAGGTTGAAAAACTTTTATAAAAGTCCAGATAGTAATAGATTTGTGGACCATATAGTAGTCCCTACTGCAACTACCCAAATCTGTCATTTTAACCTGAAAATAACCATGGGAATACATGCATAAATGGGTGAAGATGCATACAAATAAAACTTTATTTACAAAAAAAACAAGCAACTAGACCATGGGCTGCAATTTGATGAGCTTTGATATAAATCACATATGAAATTGAGTTGCCATATTATCAGTGATTATTTTTACCGGGTCAAAATAGGTACTTCTATGAATTGGACAGACTCCAGGGTGTACCCTCTAGCAAGTGCTTTGAAGATAGAGGTAATATTTTCACATGGTTTTAAAAAGAATGTTTTGTCTGACTTTTCTAATTATTCTGGGGTGGTTAAGAAGAAATAACCTATTCAAATATATATATATATTTAAAATGTTGAAGCATGTTTCAATTCCCTTATAATACTAGTATTATGCCACTTTATTTTCATTCTCTTTTTTTGGGGGGGTGGGGGTACCAGGGATTGAACTCAGGAGCATTATGCCTCTGAGCTACACCTCCAGTCCTTTTAATTTTTTTTTTATTTTGAAATGGAGTCTCACCAAGTTGCTCAGGGTTTTGCTAAGTTGCTGAGGCTGGCCTCAAACCTGTGATGCTCCTGTCTCAGCCTCCCAAGTACTGGGATTACACGCATGCACCACCATGCCTGAGTTATTGTCACTCCATTAAACTTTTATGTGATCTTGGCATTAGTGCCATTTTTGTCAGTTTTCCCCCCAAAATAGCACATTAGTCTACTTACCCTGATTTTAAAATTAATTCAATAGCATCTCTTTTGTAACTGGAATAATTTAAAAATATATACTAAATATACCATGTCTCTGTAAAGTTATTTCTAAAATGTATTTGAGTTATATGAAGAACATATTTTTATGTTCAGAAAAATACTTCACCTAGCTTTAATTATTGCCCCTTTTCATTTTTCTCTTATCTCTCAGACATTTTGATTATCTGTATTTTTTATTTAAACTTCATTTCTAAAATATTGTTTTGAAAGCTTTTGCCTCTTCCCCTGACATTCTATGACATTTTATGTTTTAAACATTTGATTTTCTATACTACCTAGATGAATTTTATTGCTGTGATGTTTTAATAGTTCTTCCTTATCTCAATTTTCCTATTTCATCTCATACTTTTCCCCATTTTATAAATTTTAATATTTTTCAGTTATGTAGAATGTCATCTTATCTATTTAGCCATACTATTTTCTCCTCTTTTTCTGTAGGTAATCTCTTACACTGTGTGTGTGTGTGTGTGTGTGTGTGTGTGTGTCTGTGTGTGTGTGTTACTAGGGATTGAACACAGGGGCATTCTACCTCTGAACTATACCCCCAGTCCTATTTTATTTTTTACTTTGAAACAGGGTCTTATTAAGTTGTTGATGCTGTCCTCAAATCTGCCATCCTCCTGTGTCAGCTTCCCACGTACTGGGATTATAGGCGTGTGTGCCACCACACCCAGCTTCTTATACTCTTAAAGCTGAAAACACTAACAAATGTATGCATGCTACACACACACACACACACACACACACATCTCAGAAATGCATATATATAACATATATATATATATATATATATATATAAGAAAAATGCATGTTATGTTAGTTTTGAACATGTATTGCTGCCCACATTTATTAAGGAACATTATTTTCAAAATCAAAACTCTTAGAAAAAATATACAAACATGTTAGTTTTGAACAGTCATTGCTACCCACATGTTTTAAGGAACATTATTTTCAAAATCCAGACTCTTATAAAAATATATACAAACTTTCCAGAGCTTAGGAAACATGAAGGTTGTAACAGATTTAAATCAGTCTTCATTCCTCAATAGCCAGATTTTGCATCCTCTTCCTGGCTGCAGCCTTGTGTTAGGCAGGGCATCCTTTCCCATCTCACTGTAGTAGAGCTGGACCACATGACTCGTTTGTGGCCAATGGGATGTTAGTGGTTATGAACAGAGTATTGAAGACTACTTGGTTGCTGTGGTTGGGTCTCTTGCATTTTTTCACGGCTAAGAGAAAAACATATTCTAGGTGGCCCTGCGGATCTCAGAAGAATAAGAGGCAGATGGAATCAAACCCAAACTGACCCCACAGTCTACACACAAGCCCTCTTGAGCTCATCTGAACTCAGATGATCACTAAATGACTCAGGTCAAGTGAGTGAGCAATGGTTTTCGTTGTGAGCCACTGAGTTGTCGGGTTGTTTCATGTGCACATTATTATGGGAAGAGCTTATGAATGCACACGTCTATAAACAATATGTTAGTACTTACTGGTTTTAATTAACATAATAAAAACACGTTTCTTCATTCTTTATTACTCCTCCTAACTCCTGGACTAAACTTTAGGGCTAATTTGAATTGAAAGTAAGTTTCAGATCAGTTCAAATTGGTTCTAAATTGTTTCATCCTTCTGTATTTCTCAGTTTTTTTTCTCTTTTCTCTTGCTGAATAGGCCTTATCCATTCATATTTTTCTTAGAAAAATTCTAAGAGTAATTCTCAATGTACTGGCTTTGAAACTGACAAATATATTTAGCAGAATTTGAAGGAAAGGTATTTTATCTTTTTGAATGACTCATTTGACAATTTCTTATTCTGTTGTTGATTATTTTCGAAAATAAGCCTTTGCAAGTTTTAAAGTAATCACTTCCAGTTCCATGGTAACCAGACTAATTAGAATTTTCCAAGCAGATTTATTCTCAGAATTTATTTTGGTGATACTATAACAATGTTAAACTCACAAGGAGCACTGTTGCACCTTATGTCCTTTTGATCCTGAAATTGAACACTTTAGTGCATTATCTGCTGACAAAAAGTATCCTAATAACCTAGAGAATTATTAGCACATATTTACCTTACTACCGGACTGGTCTCAAAACACACACACACACACAATTCTAAATAATAAGAGCAAGACCATAATATTAAAGTGATGTTTGTAAACTAATTTTTTGGATCACAAAATTTGAGACCTCTTTTTTTTTTTTTTGCGGTACCGGGGATTGAACACAGGGGCGTTCTACCTCCGCGCTACGCCCCCGGCCCTATTTTTTTATGCTTTTATTTTGAAACCAGGTCTCACAAAGTTGCGGAGGGCCTCACTAGGTAGAGATAGAGAGAGAGAGAGAGGAGAGAGAGAGAGAGAGAGAGAGATAGATCGCATGCGCGCTGAGGTTGGCCGCGAACCCGAATCCTCCAGTCTCCGCCTCCCAAAGTACTGGGATTACAAGCGTGCGCCACCACGCCGGGCCTTGAGACCTCTTTTGAAGACATACAGATTCCTATGTCTAAGCCTGTCATCACACTGACATTTTGTTGTTACTAATGTACTTTAGGATCCCTTCACATCATTTGGTCTCTACAACCCAGTCTGACTTTCATAGTTCATGAATTATCCTTGAGGAACCCAAAGTTCATTTACAGGGGTAATAAAGCAGCTAATTCTAATAGGCTGTTCTAATGTGAACACTATAGGACAACCCGTGCCTGCTTCTGAGCCTCACCTCACTGTGTCGACCATGCAATTCTTCTCACAGCAAGTAACATAACTATTTTTGTGAAACCTTTGAGCTCCACACAGCCATAAATGCTTTGCTGATCTTCTTCCTTTATTGTTAGTGACTCGATTGTTTGGCAGCTGATTTTATTTTTGCCTTTCCATTAGATGGTGAACTCTTTGAGAACAGAGAGCAATGTAAGGTTGGGAACTTCACTAATGCTCCAAATATGTCTGTAAAATTAAAGGACAATCACAGGCAGGGACCCAGTTTATCCCTTCTTTAAATATTGAGAACATAAAACATTTTGATTGAAAATATTTTGTCAACCACATATATTAGTATTGTAAGAGTTAAACTGCTTACTTCTCATTTTTTTTAAATATTAAGTTGACATAAAAATAATTTGCCTTTGTGGTGTTTGTGCATGAGATTTCTCATATATACTTAATTTTCAGAATTACCTGGAGTACTTGCAGGAAATGGAGTAATAAGGCATGCCTAGCACAAATCCTTTAGGAAGCTCAAAATTAAGCTAATAACATAATTTAAATCGAATTATTGGCGTTTGTGAAAGTTGAAGTCCAATTGCTCTCTTTTAAGACTTTTTCAAAGAACACTTATATTTGTGAACTGACTCATGAGAAAAAAATTACCTATTCTCTTATAATAAAAAAGCTGCTCAGAGTCTTAAAAAGGATTGATAGTTGTGCTGAAAGGTGAGCCAATTCAAATATAGTGAGAGCAGATATTTCAGAGGATTATTGTATGTTTCTGAACCACTTCATGTCACAGCAGACAGAGTATGGTGCCATCTCACACTAACCGCACTGTGATATTTGCCTTTTCAAATATTTTAATGCATTATACATAAGTAATTTGGTTTTCTAACGTGTGAATATGTGATAAAATCCAGGTGATTAGTCTTTTCAGGGAAAAAGAGTAAATTGATAGTTCTTGCAGAAACTTATTCAAAAGAAGACTCTAGCATAAAAGAAAGAACTTAATTCACATGATCTTAAAAAATTGCTCATTTCTTTATACTTATGTTTAAATAATAACAGAAATACTCTAAGATGAAACTGCAAAGAAAAGGTGGTGTTATTTTTTAAATTGGGGGGTCTATTATTCAATCAGGTAATTTTATCATATGAGAAAGAATGAAAGTTACAGATTCTAAAGGCACAAATTGAGAATTTAACAGAAAAAAAAATGTTAGTTAATTTACCTGACCACCCATCCAAAAATATAAAACCATTTTAATTAAATCTTAGAATGAGTAGCATTATACCATAATATTTTATCAGATAAACTTAGTTATCCAAATATCTGGGAACATTTTTTTAAAAGACTTTTGATGGGAGGATTCAAGATGGCGATGGAATAGGAGCCCTTGAACGAGCCTGTCTCAAAATTGCCTCGGGGGCACAGAACTAAACAACATCGCACAGCCACAGAAGAACCAAAACCCCAAATCCAGGAACCCGAGAACGACTACACAGACACAGAGCCTACCAGCTACAGATTCCCACAGAAAGCTGCAATCCCGTGTTGGCAGGATTGGTAAGGAGACATCTTACCCCGGACCCTACAGCTGGGGCTAATAGACCCCGGTGCGACCAGCAAATCAGGAGGAGAAACCAGAGCAGAGTTCTGTGAGTGGTAGGGCCATCCCAACAGCAGATCGTGAAAATCCTTCAAAGACTGCCCTAGCGCGAGCTCCCAACACAGTCGTGCACCTCCCCGCACTGCGCCAAGAACCCACATGATCCCTGTATTAGACAGGGTTCTCTAGATTAACAGAATACACAGAATGAGTATATTTTTAAAAAGGGGATTTATCAGATGGCTTACAGTTTGCAGCAATGTAGTCCCAGGTTCTGACTGCACGTGGAGGGTCAGAGGAACCAGTAGCTGGTCGAACGGTCTAAGAGCTGGAGTCTTAGGATTGGAGCAACCACTAATTCAGTCCCAGTCCAAGACGTGAAGATCAGAAAGCTTCTTCGGAGAAAAGCGGAGCC
>PVJS01046028.1:0-15979 GCA_004027185.1 Glis glis | reverse complement strand
TTTTTTTTTGCGGTACTGGGGATTGAACCTCTGCGCTACACCCCCAGCCCTATTTTTTATACTTTATTTTGAAACCGGGTCTCACGAAGTTGCAGAGGGCCTCACTAAGTAGAGAGAGAGAGAGAGAGAAACAGGGATTGAGAGAGAGAGAGCTGAGGCTGGCCGCGAACCCGGATCCTCCGGTCTCCGCCTCCCAAAGTACTGGGATTACAAGCGTGCGCCACCACGCCCGGCTCCCTATTTTTCTTTTTTAGTTACAACTTTATCAGTCTGTATAAATTACTCCAAATCTTAAACATATTAACTGAATTTCAATAAAAGGGAAAAAGTTCATTCCCTTGATGTATCTCAGTATGCCAGACTTAACACCAAATCACATTTTAAAACAAAGATATTTCACAAGTTTGAAACATGCTTTGATGATCAGACATTTTCTATCTGTAAGCATTTTGCAAGCTTAAGCTAGACTCAATCTATTTGATGAATGCCTTATATGAAAAAAAGCATACCAATTTCAATATAAACTAATTTTTAAGACAAAAAGCAATGAATATGCATTTATACAATAGTCAAATCACAACTTGGAAAAGCTTAATTACTAAAATGTGCAACATTTTGAATGCTTACAAGTGCTATACTTTTAATGTTTTAACCAAGTTTACCAAAATGAGCTTTATGCTTTGACTAAGGTAATAAAAGAGATAAAGATCATATGCTATTATTAATTTTCATTTGCAGAGCTAAATCTGAACTTACCTTGTTTGCAATACATGTGATGAATGATTTAACATCTAGATTAGTTGGGCAGCTCTTCTGACAGGGCGCATCTGCACATTTCAGACACCTAGGGAATAAAATAACAGCGTTAAGATAACTACAAAGTAACTGGCATATTATTTTTTTTTTTTTTTTTTTTTTTTTGCGGTACCGGGGATTGAACGCAGGGGCGTTCTACCTCCGCGCTACACCCCCGGCCCTATTTTTTTATGCTTTATTTTTGAAACCGGGTCTCACGAAGTTGCGGAGGGCCTCACTAGGAAGAGAGAGAGAGACAGAAAGAGACAGAGAGATATCGATCCATCAATTGATCGATCGCGAGCGCATGCGCGCTGAGGCTGGCCGTGAACCCGGATCCTCCGGTCTCCGCCTCCCAAAGTACTGGGATTACAAGCGTGCGCCACCACTCCTGGCTGGCATATTGTTTTATGTATGCTTTACTCTATACCCATTCAGATTTAAAATCTGGTAAGTATAAATAAAATACTATTTTTTAGTTCCAAAACTTTTTAGGCAATAGCATCGTGTCTGTGTTTTACCTTTTGCACACCTCCTGAGATGTATAAAATAGCACCACTCAGGCTAACAGCCCATCTTCTCAGAGCTCCTCCTAGATGTTAGAAGACCATACCTAAAATGCATCATTCACTCCTTTATGACGTTGATTTTATTTTCTTCCCTCCTTATGCTGACGACCTGGCAGACATTACCAAATTTACTTGGCTTAGGGCCTCATTTTCAGAAAAAAAAGTACTTTGCACCCCTTGGAAATCTACCTTATTTAAGCAAATAAACAGAAAGATGCAGTCACAAATTTGTGTGTTTTTTTTCTTTCTCCCTCCCTCTCTCTCCTCTACCTCCTTCTCCCCTCCCTCTCTCCCTCCCTTCCTTCCTTCCTGTATTGGGGATTAAAGTCAGGGGTGTTCTACCTCTGAGCAACCCCCCAGCCCTTTTTTTTATTCTGAATTTTTAAAACAGGATCTTGCTAGGTTGCTGAGAATCTTGCTAAGTTGCTGAGGCTATCCTCGAACCTGTGATCCTCCTGTTTCAGCCTCCCAAGAACTGGTATTACACCATACCTGGTTTGTTCCAGCACCCCCTGCCCTGGGGGCTGTATCACCCACTTTGGGAACCCATGGAAGCTTACAGAGCATTCAGTATTTTACCATAAGGTTTTTATGTGCTGAAGACCACAATTATTATACAAATGCAAATGTCATCTCTTATTTTACCACTTACAACTTCCTTCCTTCCTTTCTTCCTTCCTTCCTTCCTTCTTTCCTTCCTTCCTTCCTTCCTTCCTTCCTTCCTTCTCTCCCACCTTCCAAAACTCCTCTCCTCCCTCCTTCCATTTTTCTGATGTCTATCAAGCTACATACACACAACAATTGGGCTCTGTAGCAGTGGCTTCAAAACATAGCCCAGATCACCCCTTAAGGAGTAAAGTATTTCCCCAGCTTCTTTGCCTTCAAGAAAAGGGGCGTCAAACAAGGTCATGCTCCCTTTCTCATGGCAGCCTACAGGCCAAAGGAGGTTACAGACCTACCCCTCTTACCCCCATATGAGGAACTAGTCTTTAGGATTCACTGAAATCTTTATTGTAACTATTCGTCCAAGCCTACTTCCTTTGCTTTTCTACAGATGTTGACGTTCAAATAAAATTTCTGTATTTTCATCCTCTATCAGAATCTTTTTCCTGAGGAATTGGCCAGAGACACACTCACATTTTAGCACACCTAAGAACCACATGGGAAGCTTGATAAATTTCATGCCTTCCACAGAAGATCCCTGGGAAGTCTGAATTACTGGCCTGAAAATATGCATTTTGAGGAAAAGACCTGTGAGGTGATTCTGATGTACACAGTTGGAACTACCTGGTGAGAACCACAGGGCTGTAATTACTGCCTCAGGATGACTGAAAGGACTGGCTAGAACCACCCTTCATTTGTTCATTATGTGTGTCCATTCATTTACTCACTCATTTAGTGCACATTTAAGGAGCCCTGTTGTTACGGTTAGATATATCCCTGAAGAACTCATGTATTAAGCACAGGGTTGATATAGTTAAGTCATGAGGGTTATAATCTCATCAATAGACAATGGATTTATCTGGGTGGCAACCTTGGCCAGTGGAGTGTGGCTGGAGCAGGTGGGTCCCCAGGGGTGTGGCCTTAGGGACTTGTCTTTGAATTCCCTTGCTTGCTGGCTCTCTCTGCTTCCCACCGCCATGTCCTGAGCTTCAGACCCTGGCTTCACATGAACTGAACCCAGAATCCCCCAAAATACTGTAAGCAAATAAATCTTCCTTCCTCTACGTTGTGGTCAGTCTTTTGGATTACAGCAGTGAGAATGCTAAGACACCTGTACTATGGTTGAGTGTGTCCAGCAAGTGTTCATGTGTTGGGCACTGGGTTCTCAGAATGATGGTGTTAGGAGATGGCATGGAACCTTTAAGAGATGGGGCCTAGTGGGGAGTGATGAGGTCATTGAGGATGCTGGTCTCAGAAGGAACTGATGTAGTTCTTGTGGGATCCTGATTAGTTCTTGCAAGACAGTTATTATAAAAGAGCAGGCCTGGCCCCTTCCCAATTTCCCCTCTGGCTTTCTGTCTTGTCATGTGATCTCTCCCTCTCACATCTATTTCCACAGTGATTCCATCCACTAGGAGGCTGCAGCATGTTCAGCCTCCAAAACTGTGTGCTAAATAATACTCTTGTCTTTACACACTACTTAACATTGGGTATTTCATTACAGTAACAGAAAACAGACTAATACACCCTCCTTTATGGCAGACCCTGGGATATTAAAATATAAAAGTAATGAATGCTTCTCCTCTTGTGAAACTTGCAGTATGGAGGAAATACAGACCTATAAATGACATTCAATATTCAATACAATCCACGTAAATTTTAGTGAAATACAGATTGTTAAGGGAACACACAGGAGGGACAATAGTCTGAGAGTCAGGAAAAGCATGTTGAGAATAATAATTCTTAAAAGGAAGCTTGAAGAATGAGAGGACATTAAGGAAGAAAATGAAGGTTGGATTTGGAGTGTAGGACCAATCAAGAGAATGGCTCAGCATTAGACACAGTATGTGTCAGGGCTTGGAAAGAAAAGAGCATGCCAGGGTAGGTGAAATAACGGAATTTAGTCTGACCTAAAGCAAGAGTGACCTTAAAGAGAAATTAGGCTGGGGATGTACAACTTAAGAAAACATATAACTGTCACATGCGTCTGGAGACCAGAATTCTCCAAGAATTTCATTGAGATTGAATTCTACATCACTGAGTGACAAAAGTGACTAGCTAGCTCATTTTCTAGCCACTTCCATGTGTAAAGACCTTGGTTGATTTCCTTCAAGAAAACAATACCAGTCTCTGTGTCATTCTTTTGTGAATAAGAGAGTCCTCTTCATTGTCTGAACCAATTTCTCAGTCCCTAATTAATATCTTGTTTTTAAATCTGATCTCTTTTCTCTGGTTTGTGCCCTTAGCCTTCTCTCTAAATTAAATTTTACACAATGAGTACCGAAGGCTTTTCATAAGCAATTGTCCTCTCTGAAATGTAGTCATTAAACCTCTCCCCTATCATTTCTCTAAATGCCATTGTTAGATTCACATCTATCATTTAGTTCAATTCCTATCTACTCAGACTTATGATTTTCCCCCCTGAAACACTGTTGTTGAGTTCAAAAAAGAATTTCTTGAAAGTAAGATCTGCAGCATACATTGCAAAGCAATGCAAAAAGAACATAAGACATGGCCCGTTTGCCCTTGATGTTGAAATGAGGTGATATTTGAATGTGTTACTGACATGTGGATAAGTAGGTTGAGCATTAATAGTGGTGTGAAAGGATTTCCTATTATGTGGTAATATAACTAAAAATTTAGCAAATAATGTGTTACCTTAAATACTTTCTCATTTATAAATGTCAATTTAACAGTCTAAAATGCCTGCCATTACACAGAAATACAGATATATAGATATAGATATATAAATATATTTATACACACACACAAACAGAGAGAGAGAGAGAGAGAGAGAGAGAGAGAGAGAATGAACATCATATAGATCTGGTTACCCCTAATAAAGTCACAAGTTTTCTGCTTTTCTTTTTTTAATATCCAACTTGAATAATAAGGCAATTAAAATAAACTTATAATGTCAGCAGGTATGAATGAGCCAAATTAATATGCAGTGTATTTTTCTGTTCTTCCAGAGAAATCTTAAATTCAACATAAACAGATTCAGTTAACAGCACTGACAATGTAAGGATTTTTCGTTGTGGTTATTAAGCCTCTTTACCAAATAATTCTCCCTTTATTATTGAGCTAGTTCACAAATAACAGCTGTTGGAAATGTCAGATGTTAATGAGGCAGGGCAATGCAAACCTGAATTGTAGCATTCTTTTTTTCTTTGGTGCCATGAATATGCCAGAATGGGTAGACTCTGATAATAATACCATCTTGCAATTCTCTAAGCGCTCTGCAGACTAAAGTGCATCAGGCTGCCATTAATCCCACTTATCACTCTGACAGCTCAGTAATTACACTACTGCTATAGCCAGGTAGTCCTAATAAAATATCAACCACTGCACTGGAATGCATACTGGTGAGATGTTTTATTAAACTTGGGAAGGGGGTTTGATCATCAAGTGACATTATTGTTGACCTATTTTTCTATTTGACAATAAATTATCCTTTGACCATGCCATAATAGATATTACAGAGTGCATTTACTGTACCAAATCAGAAAGGTACTGCATTACAATGATGTAGGCAAATGGTGTAAATAAAATAGCAGAAATGCACGTCAGAATGTTATTACCTAAATTGCTTTAAATGATTGATACCATGAAAAATCACAGACACAGTACTTAGGGGAATATGTCAACCATTATTGTAAACCACAGTTTTACATAAATTTTTCCTTAGAAGTAACATTTAAATTACACTTGTTTTTGTCTTCAGCCATTTAATTCCTCTTTTACCTCTCAAAATTGCTGTTATAATGCAATTTATTTTTAAATGCATGGTAAGAGGCAAAAGTTAATTCATATAAACAATTATATAATATTTTTAATCCCCAAATAATTGCTTCTACTGAGTAGTATATTTGATTATTTTTAAAAGCAATGAAACATCTTAGATTTTTACTGGTGATAATATTTTTCTTTTCCATATTTAATAGAGAGCATAACAATGGATTTCATTAAAAGCAAAATGTAGACTTCTTAATAAATGTTAATCTTTCATAATTCAACATGACCTTAAAAATACATGAAAACTTTAGCCCTGCTACTTAAAGGACAAAACCTATTCAAGATATATTTATCCAACAACTTTCTCCAGGGAAAGAGAGATATTATTTCTCTTCCCAAGTATCAGTGAGGCTGGACAGTTTTACTCCATAATATAACACCAAAAATATTATAGTGAGTAATGAAATAAGCGACATTTCATTCTTCCCACATCTGAGAACAGATGCATGAGTTTTTATTGGTAAGCATCCACTGCAGTTGGAATTGCAACCTGTGCTTTCTAAAGAAGCCATGAGCTTAAATGACTCAATTATTTTCTCTAAAACACACAGGGACACACACAAATCACCCCCAACCCCTTCTCCCCAAACACATAGGCTCACATACAAATCACCTCCAACATCTCCCCCCAACAAACAAACACTCACACACAAATCCATATGAAAACCCCAAAGCTCACTTTGCACTGTCTTGGTTTTGTTAGACTTTGGCCTAATTGAGTCAGCACTGTTTCATCATGTTATTAATAACATCAATCTGTGCATAATAGAATTGGGTAGGTTAGTATTTACATTAACATTTTGAAGTACTTTCCCAAGATTGATATTGTATTCCTACAGATCTTTGGTGTTCATTTGGAAGATCTACCTAGTTGAGATGCAGTAGATGGTACAGAAGCTAGGTTCCCTATTGTATAAGCACCAGTATAGGCAAACACATAGTTTAATATACTTCACTAGATGTGCAATATTCCCCCCACACCCTGGGAAGAACCCACTATCTGGTGGAATGGAAGGAGTATGAATCAAGAACTGAAGGCTACAAGTGTCATACCTGTGTCTAGTTATACAGCTTTCATGTCTTTATCCAGATGCTGACATGATAAAAAAAAAAGACCCAAGAAAGACGGCGGGTGTCTTTCAAACATGATGAGATTAATTTCATGTTCTGATCTAGTAAATAGTCAAAAGTCATCCTCAGCTTCCAGGACTGCTCTGCTTCTCCCACTGTTCCATTAACAGCCCTTCCTATATGCTTTCTGATGCTGCTTTTCTGATTATACCACACGGTCCTATTGGCTTAGGGGTATTTGGAACTAACTTTGAATATTCTTAGTATGCAGCTTGGTTCATTCCATTGAGCTAGAACCTATGGCAGCATCATCAAAAGTAATTGAATTTTTAATGTTATACACCATTCTGCCCTTTAACCACACCTATGATGTCTGTTTTAAGGCTTTTAATATTTATTTGTATGTACAATTTAATACCAAATGTAATATTTGGAGAGAGTTATTTGTCTCTTAGAGATTTCCATTCACATGTGGGTGTTTTGAAACAATTCAAGAGAAGACAGTTTAGAAGAGCTCACAATTCACATAACTGATGCTCAAATAATTTTTGAGTGATAATTATCATGAGTATAGGGATAAGACACAGATGAGAATTTTTCTACAAACTTTCTATAGTTTTTAAGAGAATTATTGGTTTTCTCAGATACCAATGGCTTAAAAATATACAGTTTACACTTTCTGAATACTTTGAATTAAACAATGGGACTTATGTTGAATTCAGTACTCTTTTTTAAACACTTCCCATAAATATAGTCTTAAAGATTAACAGGACTACTGCTATCTCCATTGCATAGATGTGCACACTGAGGCTCCAGTAATCTCCCAGAAGCCTCAGAGACCAGTGTCCAAGACCACTGACATAACTGCATAAGCACACTCAGCATCTTACACCCATGACTATCCCACCCACATGTGAAGACAGGTCAGCACTTTAAAAGATTGTGTTTTACAGATTTGGTCTCTCTTGGCGACACCAAAGCTTCCTTGTTAGAGTAACCTCAAGACTGAGAAAAAAGCAGGTAAGAACTCACACCCAGAAAAAGACGAGGATATGATATCTCCTGGAGTTCAATTTTAGTTTAAGGAAAAAAAGTAAAAGATCATCTTGACTGTCTCCTCTAGAGACTTCTCAGGGCGAGATAAAATGGTTAGGGTTTTACAGGCTCACACAGTTTTAAAGCTTACCCACCCTGTAGTCATGGAAGCACTGGGGCTCACAGAAGGGAAGCAACTTGTCCAAAATCTTCCTCAGAGTTTAGGCAAACTTTTCTAACTCGACCCATTACCCTTTCCATTCTGCTGCCTTTATTTTCCTCTACTTAATATAGTATTATTAGGAAACTTGTTTTATTACAAATTGAAAGCAACATTCGTTTAGTCTTTTATGCTGGAAAGATAATTTCATTAGGGTATTGCTATTTAAAAATTAGTTATGCTATGGAATCCTCAACAGCAGAAGAAACCACAAACTCATGTATGTTTTGCTGTCTACCAGGCAAAAAAATTATCTCCATAAAAAATTAATACATATCACCTTCTGAAAATTTTAATACAAACACTGCCCTGTTTTACTACACAGAAAGAATAGCATCAGGAGTACCTGAAAGATGTTGCTCCTAACCCTGCAGTTATCTTTCTCACTCTCAAAGAAATTTAAAAAGAGAAGACTTGAAAGTAAGGCTTCTGTGCACAGAGGTGGAACAAGAAGGATGAGATAGAGTCCGTGCACATTAGTAGCTTCAGGAAGATTCATTGGAAAAATATGCACACATAGGCACACATAGAAATAATAAGGCAGAGCCGGGCGTGGTGGTGCACGCTTGTAATCCCAGTACTTGGGAGGCGGAGACCGGATCCGGGTTCACAGCCAGCCTCAGCTACTTAGTGAGTCCCTCTGCAACTTCGTGAGACCCGGTTTCAAAATAAAGGACAAAAAATAGGGACGGGGGTATAGCTCGGAGGTAGAATACCACTGGGTTCAATCCCCGGTACCGCCAAAAAAAAAAAAAGAAAGAAATAATAAGGCATGAAAAGAGAGCGGAGACCATTGAAAGAAAGTAGGGTCAGTCCATAAAATATCTTGATCTACCAGGTGTCTGAAATATTGGAAACACAAATAATATATAATAAAACAAGATTCAAATAACAATGACAAAACTGCCAAAAGAAAATTGGTTCATTTGCCAAATGAATGGTGTGGATTATTATGCTGAAAATACATCCCTACAGGTTACAGCAGTGAATGAAAAGTGCTCCTATTTCTAATTTCTATTGCAAATTTATTTAAAGAATTAGTTGATGACTTAGAAACTGAACTGTTTAAATGGAATAGAGAATAGGTAATTATGTTGCAACTATTAAAATTAATTAAATATTAAGTACATACCAGTATTTTATGTTAATAATACAGAAACAGTTAAAGTACATGAGTATAGAAAAATAAAAGTATTTGTTAAATATGTTTGTGCCCCTTTGATGTCTAGCTGTTAAAAACATTACTTGACCCCTGCACTTGCTACTATTGCAGAGGTACTCTGCTCAGGAAAACCTGAGGTGATCGTAGTTAAAACCCTGCTTCATGTCCCGGAGGAACGAATGTTCTATCTGGCCCCACTCTCTCAGGAAGCCATTCTTCACCCACTTTAAAGATGGTGAGGAATGAGGGAACTTAAAGGGATTGAGGAGATGGCTGGATTCAAGAGGACAAGAAAGAGTTCCCTCTGCTCTGCAGTAGTGAAATACACAGTGATAAGCCATGCTCCAAGGATAGGGTTCTCTGTAAGATCTGACTATCTTAAATGCAGCCATCATAAACAAGTCAGATAATAAATAGCATGTGTGTGTGCATGCACTCTGTAGAGTATGTGTATGTGTGTGTGCACCCAGACTTGTGTATATGCTAATATTAGTTAAGTGCTCAAATGTGCTTGCTTATCCAAAGCCTCTAAATATATTAACCCAGAAAGTACAGAATAGACGTTAAGATTACAGGTTGCAGTTCTGATGCTTGATTGCCTGTATTTAATTCTTGTCTTCAATTTACCAGTTTTAAGACTATGCAAATGATCTAACTTCAGTGGGCATATATTTTCTCATATGCAAATGAGAATACTAATCCATACTTCAGAGGTTTGCTGTGATAATTTTAAAGGATTTTGTGTTTATACTAAACAGTATGCACTTTAGAAACTTAACATGCATTCTTTACAATCCTCAAAATGTTCTGAAAATTATGCAATGCTTTCTCTTCTCTAATGTGGAGGGATTAGTGAAAAGTTTTAGGATAATATTTTCAGTTATTTACATATACAAAACATGGTAGACATCTGACAAACATAAAAATATACTTTAAGTGCTTACTTTCTACATATTGGACTTCAGAAGAAGGAAAAGTTATTTCTATCTCAGAAGAATCAGTGAATACCTCTTAGAGAGATATTCTGGAGAAGGAAGAACAAGTTGGATTTTGCCAGGTAGTGATGAATGTTTTAGAGCTTCACCCAAGAGCAAGTTCTGGAGGCATATGTGGGTCTTCTCTGTAGTTCACACAGCAGCTACCAATGCACCATTTACATTTTAGCTGCCAATAATGTGGAATGGATGAATGAATGAATAAGGGAATGGAATAAGGAATAATGGAATAAGGAATAAGGAATAATGGAATAATGGAATAAGGGACAAAGAAAGAACATTGCCTAAAGCAACCTGCTCAAAAATATAAAATAAAATAAAAGCAGAATACAGGGCAAAGACTATAATTCATCCTTGGCTCTCTGCAACTATGCTAGTAGCTGGCACCTTGGTGCATATACATGTTTATAGAAAATTCCTCAGCTAGACACTGCACTTCTTCTGGAACCAAACCATGAAAATATAACATGTCAATCTCATCAGTGATGCATGCTATTTATATGCAGTCCTTTCTTCTTGAGGCTTTGGGTTGTTTCCCCATGCTAATGGTAGGATGTAAAAAAAATTCATGTAAAAATCAGTAAATTAAAGATAGGTTGGATTACACAATTCACTGTGGCAGTTATACCTTTGTAAATGTCCACATGATAACTACAGGGGTAACTGATCCTTATTATGAATGTATGCACTTGAACAAGTATCTGAAGGGTGCAAATATGAGAATCCATGTGATAAAAGACTTTCCTTAATTCCTGCTTCACACATTATCTCTTAGCTCTTCCATGTTCTCTTCTGTATGCCCTGTGAGGCATATTTCTCCCTTCCCCGTTTCTATTGCTGCGGCTGGTGAGATGGAACAAAAGATTCTAACCCTCCAGGGTGGGGTAGCACTTTGCCTTGACAAAATATGTTATCCGTGTGCAAATATGATCTTTGTTTCAGTGTTAATAATTAAGGAAATGCTTATATTTTTTGTACCATATTAATTTGAATAAGTTTATGTGCATGCAACCACATATATTTATAATAAAGATTGGTTAAATGTTTAATTAGCATGTAGCTATTTTCAAAAGTCCCAGCCTCCCTATACATTTTAGAGTCTAACCTATCATTTTTAATTTAATAAGTCATATCTAATTTTTTCAAATCAGTATATTGTTGCTCACCACAACTGTGGATCCCTTCACTTTTTAGACAGCTGTTACATGATGCTCAATATACTTCTGATCCTTTACAGACCTTAGAGGGAAATGGGTGACAGTACTGACAGTTTTTATTACAGCTTTACTGCTACACAATAATCTTATTTTACCTGGACTATTTCCCCAGTAGTGTCATAAACTCTTTGATTTATATCAAGCATCCTTTCAGGCTTCATAGAAAAAGAACATTATTTTTTGTAGCATATCCATACACTGTGTAAATTATCTTTTCAATTTTTTAAACACCTGTTGTATGTTTATCTTAATGTCAATGAAGCCCCTTCAGGAGAAGTAACAAAAAAAGTCATATATTTTACATATGCATGCAAAAAACATACCCTAAAAGCAAACTTTCCACCAAAGTTCAAACCTAAAAAGCTCTATAGTTTATGACTTATTTGCAGATAATTTTATAAATAATATAATTGTACAACTGACATGTAGATTCATATCTGGTTTGTAGTAAAGCTATGAAAGAGAAAGTTAAATAATTTAACCCATACATAATATAGGTTATTTATTACTATGTAATTCTTAGTTATCATGAAAACATACTATTTGTGCAAATCTAAGGGCATGTGGATTAAGATTTGGGGTAGACTTTGCTTCCTACAAAACTGTATATTTGCATCTTTTTTTCAATGAACATGGATAATATATAATTTTTAAAAATAAGAAGTAGAAGTTGATTGTCAGCTAAAGTTACATTGTCCTGTGTGTGATTTTTATCTTTTGCACTATTCGTATGGATTGACGAGGCAGAAACAGACCCACGGTGCTCTCTGTGCTTTCTTCCTCCCTCATGACCCTTCCAAAGTCTTACAAAGGAGCCCATTAGAGTTTTAATAGGATGCCACAATGGAATATACTTCTCCGTGACTGGCGGCTCCCAAAACTAACAGAACAAAGGGTCAGGTCAGGTCTTCTTGAAGAAATCAGAGTGTGCGACAGGAGCTCACTGAGTGAGTTAAAACAGCTGCAAAGACAATGAATTGTCCTAAGATTAAGAGCTAGCATTCACCAGTAATAGACTTTAGAAACAGAGTTTCCATAGTTTAGCTCTCTATGTATTATAAAGAACTAGGAATGTTTCAACCTAAAATTATTAAACAGCTACTATATTCTAAATTCTGTACTGGTGAAGGGGATGGGGGCTTACTGAAACCTAATGATGGTGATATAAAAATATACTGGACTACCAGGCACAGTGGCACATGCCTATAATCCCAGTATTTGGGAGGCTGAGACAGGAGAATTGCAGGTTCAAGAGCAGCCTCAGGAATTTAGAGAGACTCTCAGCAACCTAATGAGAGAACTGGTTTAAAAATAACTCAGAGTTGCAATACCACTGGATTCCAACACACACACACACACACACACACACACACACACACACACAGGATCTATTTCATATAAAAGGCTTTCGATAGAGGTGTGTGTGTGTGTGTGTGTGTGTGTGTGTGTGTGTGTGGCTTTTTCTAAAATATTTTTTATAAATGAAACAGTGGTTGTGATTATTTTAAAGCTGAAATAACACATTTGGAGAGATATAGCCAGATCTAGATTTTCTTCCTCTTGCAACTGTTGAGTTATATGTGTGGAGTCCTTGCAAGTTTCTCTAAAAGTTTTACTCTGCAAAACTGATGCAGATTTCCTCCTATTTTGAAGTTAAATATTCCTTCATTTACCTAACTCCACTTGATTAACTCAAGTAAAGGAAAACTTTATTCGGCACACATTTTTCTAAAGTGTTCTACACAATTCTGACGATGATATTTTAGAGACCTTATGTGATCATGACATTATCCTGCTGTAAGGGAGAAGCTCGCACAAAGTGCTCTCCAGGCTTTCCTGGTACATTTTTACAATTGCAGCTGTAACACCACCCAACACTAGAACACTGCTTCTAGTTCCATGACTGCGTTCGCTCATGTGCAGCCTCTGCATCTTTGACAAGCTCTTCCTTTTCTGGAAGAGCCATGCTTCAGTGAGCTCCAGAATTCAGCTCTGGTGTCTCTCCTGGAGCCCATGGATGTTTCTGGTAGTATCCTTCTGATCTCTCAAAGCATCCCGAGTCTTTTTTTCAATTTACATTCTGATCTTATTGGCCTGGGCCAGCTGATTCACTTTTCTGGTGTCTCTTTCATTTCCTCATCTAGTGATAAAGTGGTTGGGTTCCTTTGTATTTGGGGTTAGTCTTCTTGTAAATAGATTAATTTGAAATTGGATGAAAAAGACAACTGGAAATTAGACATTACTTGAGTTATTGCTTTTAATGTTGGGAGAATTATTTTTATAATTGTTTTTCAAACTTATGTAAATAATATATTGCATATATTCATTGGGTATTTGTATTTCTTTTGAGAATGTCTATTGAGTTCAATTGCCTATTTTTTATTGAACTATTTGATTTTTTTAGTGTTAAGTTTTTTAAGTTCTTCGTGTATTCTACATATTAGTCATGTACCAGCGATGTAGCTTACAAATATTTCTTCCATTCTGTCAGATCTCTCTTCAGACTATTGATGGTTTCCTTTGCTGGGAAGAATCTTTTCAATTTGATGTCATCTCCTTTATTGATTCTCAGCTTTCTTTTCTGAACTTTGTGGGTCTTATTGAGGAAGTTTCCACCAGTGCCTATATGTTGAAGAGATGGTCTTATGGCCTCTTCTAGTAATTGCAAAGTTTCTGGTCTAATTTCTAGGTCTTTGATCCATCTTCTGCTGACTCTTGTGCAGCGTGAGAGACTGGGTCTAATTTCATGCTTCTACATATGGATATACAGTCTTCCCTGCAGGACTTGTTGAAAATCCTGTCTTTTCTCCTCGGTATGTTTTTGGCTCCTTTGTCAAAAATCAACTGGCTATAAGTGTGAGGATTTTTTTTTCTGTATCTTCTATTCTCTTCCATTGGTCTACTTATCTGTTTTTGTGCCAAAACACACTATAATGTATGGGGAGGAGTGGGTAGCAGTATGAGACCTGAAGAAAAACATACCATGCTATTTTTGTTATTATAGCTCTGCAGAATAATTTAAAAATGGGTATTGTGATGCCTCCAGCATGGCCAATATAAAAAAATATTCAACTCCATTAGCAACTGGGGAAATGCAAATCAAAACTATGCTGAGATTCCATTAAACTCCAGTTAGATTAGCAATCATCAAGAATACCGACAATAATAAATTCTGACAAGGATGTTGGGAAATAGGAACTCCTATATGCTATTGGTGAGATTCTAAATTAGTACAACCACTATGGAGATCAGTATGGAGGTTCCTCAAAAGACTAGGAATGGAACATATGACCCAGCTATACCATACCTCAGCATTTTCCCCAAAGAAATAAAACTCAGAATATTATAGTGATACATGCATTTCCATGTTTATAGAGGCACAATTCACAATAGCCAAATTATGAAACTGATCTAGGTGGCTATCAAGAGATGAATGAATAATAATCATGTGGTATATATACACAATGGAATTATACTCAGCCATAAAGAAGAACAAAATTATGTCATTTTCAAGAAAATGGATGGAACTAGAGAACATTATGCTAAGTGAGATCAGCAAGTCTCAGAAAGTCAAGAGTCATGTTTTCTCTCACATGTCAATGCTAGAGAGAAAAGAGGAAACAAAAGGGACTTTAGATAATTGAGATAGTGACCAGTAGAATAGTGGAAGGGGGAAGACAGTGGGGAGGGGAAAAAAGAACTTATGAAAGAAACAATGCAAATTATGCTATGCCTATGTATGAAGGTGTCACTACCAATCTCACTAGTATATAAGGGGAGGGGTGGGTAGCAGGTAGGACCTGAAGGGAAACACACCATGACCTGTGTGCATGTTTTTTTTGTATGACTTTGAACTTCACTATGATTTATAATTATAATGTACCAATAAAAGCATAAAATAATAATATATTGCTATAATGAGAAATAATTATCTTCAATTTATTAATAAATAGGCATGTAGGGCTTACTCTACTTACCAGCACTGTTCCATGTGTTTTATATATATTCACTCATTTAATCTTCATAACCACTCAATAAAGTAGATATAAATATACAATTATATTCATTCATATCTTTATAAGAACATGATGTGTTAGATACTGTTGCTATTCTCATTGTTTTAAAAAGGATACTAAGGCACAAAATTTCCTTCTTTGATTTAAGACTGAAATATTTTATTGCCAATGTCCATAATTCTGGTGATCATGCAAACTAGTTCAACCACTGTGGAGATCAGTGTGGAGATTCCTCAGAAAACTGGGAATGGATCCACCATATGATCCAGCTATACCACTACTGGGTATCATACCAAAGGGATTGAAACTAGAGAAAACAACAGTAATATATGCATACCCATGTTCATAGCAGCACAATTCACAGTGGCCCAATTATGGAACCAACCTAGATGTCCATCAACAGATGAATGGATTACAAAATTATGGGAAATACACACAATG
>PVJS01046027.1:0-15982 GCA_004027185.1 Glis glis | reverse complement strand
GGTCTCACGAAGTTGCAGAGGGCCTCACTAGGGAGAGAGAGAGAGAGAGAGAGAGGGAGAGAGAGAGAGAGGAGAGAGGAGAGATAAATCACGCGCGCCCCCGCATGCGCGATGAGGTTGGCCGCGAACTCGGATCCTCCGGTCTCCGCCTCCCAAAGTACTGGGATTACAAGCGTGCGCCACCACGCCCGGCCCAGGAGCACTTTCTACCATTACTATACTGTTTCCATCCTATTTTACTTAATGTGTTATTTTGTTTATGCGCTTTCTAAATGTCATTATAGTCATCTGTTTTATTTTAAATCTCAAATTATTTTTCAATTTTAATTTGGCAACAGTATTATGTTAAGCTTCTGTTTCACCATATTTATATTTTTTCAGATACAATCAGACTGTAATATGTATTTCTAAGTTCTTTCTTTCTAATATATATAGGGTGCATACCCACCCACTACTGCATATTTATGTTCATCTTTTCCCCAGTAGGACAACCAGGTTATTTTTAACTTGCAAGAATCAAAAGTACCACTGTAATAAAAATCCTTCTATGTGCCTCTTTATAAACATGGGTGGGAAATTGTTGGGATGCATTCTCTAGAGCACAGTCTGTGGTTCACAGGCCATGCACACACTCTTGTTCTCCTGAACTACACCCCAATTTGCCCTGCTGTCAGCTGCCCATGATAATGACAATGTCAGCACATCTCTACCCCAGACATTTAATTAGGGAATGTGATTATTCATTGAACAATTAATTTAATTTATTTAATAATTTAATTTTTTCCTGTTAACTACTGTTTTGGAGCATTCTCTTATATGCACGTGGATATGTGTGTTGCCATCCCCAAAATTACCTGCTCATACTTTTGTCCTTTATTTTATTTGGGTTGCTATTTTCTTCTTATGCATTCTACTGGAAATCCCTTAAAGCATTTCAGTACTAGTTTTTCTTAGTTTGATATATAACCATTATCTTTGATCTTCATGTAGCAAACCTTATCAAGCTTCGGTTATGGCTTACACAGTTTTGTTTAACAAACCCTTTCCTATTCCCAAGTCAATACCATTCCCACATTTTTCTTTCAGTTTCACATTTCAGTAATTTTCACATGTAGTTTTCTTTTTTTTGTGTGTGGTACCAGGGATTGAATGCAGGGGCGTTCTACCTCCGCGCTACACCCCCGGCCCTATTTTTTTATGCTTTATTTTTGAAACCGGGTCTCACGAAGTTGCGGAGGGCCTCACTAGGTAGAGAGAGAGATAGAGAGAGACAGAGAGAGAGACAGAGAGAGAGAGACAGAGAGAGAGAGAGAGACACACACACACACACACACACACACACGCGCGCGCGCTGAGGTTGGCTGCGAACCCGGATCCTCCGGTCTCCGCCTCCCAAAATACTGGGATTACAAGCGTGTGCCACCACGCCCAGCCTGTAGTTTATTTAATACATGACAGTTCACCCTTTCATATGGTGTTACGAGGAATCTTACTTTATTTTTTAAAATAAAGAGCCAATATTTCCAAAATCCACCACTAAATGATACATCATTTCCCATTATTGCCTTATATCACCTCTACCACATTGTACATTTCTATGTTAGATATGTCAGTCTGGCGTTTACTGATTCACATTGCTACACTGATCTATTTGTCTGCTCTTACATTAATACATCACTCCTATTATCATTTCCTTGTGACATATGTTAATAGCTGTTATGTCAACACCTTGTCTCTCCTTACTCTGAATTTTTAATGGTTAATTCCAAAAGTAGATTTTTGTTTCCCTCACAATGAGTGCTATATGTTATCAAATGCCTCTTCTATATTATCAGTTTACATGTATTTTCTCTCAGTATCGTCTATCAAGTATTTGTGTGTGCATGTGTGTGTGTGTGATTGTGCACACGCATCCTCCCTACTGGGAAGTGAACCCAGGGGGATTCTACCTCTGAGCTAAACCCTCAGCCCTATTTTATATTCTAATTTGAAACAGGGTCTGGCTAAGTTGCCGAGGGTCTTGCTAAATTGCTGAGGCTGGCCTCAAACCTGCAATCCTATTGTCTCAGATACCCAAGTACAGGGATTACAGGCATGTGTCACCATGCCTGGCTTAAAGGGTATTAATAAATATCTTTATGTTGAAGCATCTTTCTTGATCCTGAAATAAAAGTTTATGAATATTTTTAACATACAGTTAAAATATGTTATAGTGTAGTGTTTGGGGATTGTTTTATTTATCTTCATACATGAAGTATAGCTACAGTTTTACTTTTATGTATTTTTTATTTTAGAAATATGATTATATCAATCTCATTAAAAGAACTGGCCAATTCTCACTATATTTTCATTTTCTAGAAAATCTTCAAAAATAAGAATTAGCTACCCATCAAGATGTATGATTACAATGCACCAATAAAAAATAAAAAAGGAAAAGAAAAGAATTAGCTATTACTTGAATGTCTGGCAAAAAATCACAAGGAAGCCTCACTGAGAAGGGGCTCACAGGGTAAAGGCCTGAAGAGTCATCAGGGGTCCTCTTTTGGGATAAAGGGGAACAGACGTTTATGCAGGAGATACAATAGCTGGTGGGAGGCCACAACTCAAGAGAGGGATTGGTGAAACCAAAAAAAAAAAAAAAAAAGCAAAAACACCAGTGTAGTTGAAGCTCAGCAAATAGGAATAACAGTGTTTTGTGTTATGTGTGTGTTCACATCACACAAGGCTTTATAGAATATTGGGATATGTTTGCAATAAATGGTGGGGCATTTCAGGGTTGGGAGCTGAGAAGGACAAATGGTATTTATTTTGAGGAATTAATGAGCTATTTCTGTGAAAGCAGACTACAGGTGAGAAGCAGAGAAAAGGGACAAATCTTAGTAGGTCGTTGTGGTCATCCAGATGGGAAGGAACAGCGGGTCAGATTAGCCTGGTAGCTTTGCAGGGGGAGGGAGATGTTTAATTATGAATATATTCTATAGGCGATACCGGTAAGATTTCCTGAAGGTATATGAGAAAAAATTGGGAATATAGAGAAGTCTGAAGTTTTTTAGTGGTGGGAAAATGAATAAGAATTTGATGTCTACTATGTTTATCTACATTTTGTAAATCTTAAGTTTGCTATTTCACCGTAGATGAAGTTGAATGAGGAGAGTGAGCCACGTTGGGTGTCACTGGGAAAACATCTCAGCCATAAGGGAGAAGAATCAAATGATTCTGACTTGGACTTGTGCATGAATGGCATCACCACATGTGCAGAGTCACAGTAATTGCATTGGTCCTGGGTCACCTCCAGCAAGATGAACATGGGGTGGAGAAGTAGAGGACACCTCAGAAAGGTAGGTTGGCAGATTATGAAGGGGTGAAGGAAGCCCATGTAGATGGAACGGGAACATTCATATGGTCAGGCATGAGGGGCAGAATAGAGATTTTATCAGAAAACAAACATTAACACAGACAAGGCTGCCGAGCTAGAGGTCAGAGTGAGGAGAGGATGCCTTGTTTTACGGAGTGTGATAAAAACTCCATCTGAACCTGAAAGAGCTAATCCTTTCACATCTAGCATTGACACTACCTTATTTCTTCCAGTATTAGCTGACAAATGCTCCAGGGATCTGTAACCACTGAAATAAAGTTAGCTAAAGGGACCAGTTTTCAGAGGAAAAATCATTTGCAGGTGAAGTTTATTTCCATATCCTGCCCGCCCGTTTGCCTTTCCCAGGGATAAAGCCAATCTCTCAATGAAGCGTGAGGTCACTGAGATCATGTGTACTTAGGGTGGCACAGATGGTATTTCTCTTCCTTCGTGTTGCCCATTACTTTTCCATTAAATGGAAAATACTTGGCAGATCATTTTTACTAAATCAGAACAGTAAGTAGTATTTTCTTGACCAGATGCTGGGAATACATGAGAAGGAATGCAGGTGGCCAGTTTAGGTGATTCTATGATTTATGCAAAATGAGAAACTAGTCCTCTGCTTTCTCTAATCCCGGCCCTATTTTTTTATACTTTATTTTGAAACCGGGTCTCACGAAGTTACAGAGGGCCTCACTAGGTAGAGAGAGAGATTGAGAGAGAGACAGAGAGCCAGAGAGAGCTGAGGCTGGCTGCAAACCTGGATCCTCCGGTCTCTGCTTCCCAAAGTACTGGGATTACAAGCGTGCACCACCACGCCCGGCCTGTCCATTTCTTTTCACAGCATCTAAATAATACGTGCAGTAAATACTTAGAGCCATACCTGGAGAAGGTATGGGGGGGCACCAATATTTTTAGCTTACTTTCTCCCAAATGAAAATACAGTTAAAGCATAACTCAGGCTGCATAAATCCTAAATTCTAAGTCCAAATTAATTTACTAAAATAACAAGAATTATAAAAAAGCAAAAGAAAATACTTTTTCGCTAGAACCTAGGATTATAGAAAATCATGAAATACTGATTTCTTTTGCTGGAAATTGATATAAAACACATGTTAGAATTACCCTTTTATCTCCATGCCCATGGGTTAGGGCTTCAGGGTTTCACTGAGATTCCTGTTAAGCTTAAAATGTGCAAAAATTGTGTTTTTTGAAATTCTCATAGTGCACATGAGGTGTGCTTGCCTTCAGAGCCACACAGATAACCTTGCATGTTTTGAACAGAGCTCTGTGCACTTAACAAAAATACATTGGTAAAGACACTTGATGTTAAGTAACAAATAAAGCCACCCAGTATGATCGCCCAGCAGTATAATACCTACTTCCTGAACACAAAAGTACATGAATTTGATACTTAAAAAGACAAATTTCATGTGACTCTATTAACTACAAAATTAACTGTCTTTGTTCAAAGATTCTTTGTATGCAGAATGGCTCTGCACTATGATAGAGTTATATTTTTTGGTGTTGGGTTTTATACCTGGCTCAGATGTTGACTGTTGCTTCTGTTTTTGTTGATTGATTGATTGACTGATTGATTGATTCTGGCATTGGGGATTGAGTCCAGAGGGACTCTACCACACATCCCCAACTCTTTCCATTTTGATACAGGTTTAGATAAATAGTCCAGGTTGGCCTCAAACTTGTTTTCTTCCTCTATTAGCCCCCTGAGTTGATGGGACTACAGGAATGAACCCATATTGTTTTTACGTTTTAAAAAGAAATCTATATTGTCATTTAATTTTTCCTAGAGTGACACCATACATTTAATGTCTTACTTTGCTCCTGTTCCCCAACCATAGTCTGTAGCCTTTCCCCCTTTCAGACATTCTGTCTCTGCCATCGGTTAATACATTCTCACCTGATCTAGATACCTTCTGTCTACTTCTGATTCAGCTCTACTTATCCTTCATTTCAAATCAACACCACATTTTGTTGATTCCTGCTGTATTTCCTCTTTCCTCTTATAGCCACTCCTCTCATCATCTCCAGTCTAGATTACTGAAATTAAATATTGTAATAAGTTTAATTTTTCTTGTTCTGTTTATATGGATCCACACTGCCTGCATAAGTAACACGGTTGAAAACGTATTGATCCTCTGCTTTGCAAGACATTGCGCATAAGGTCTTCCATCATCTGACTCTGATTTGCTTACATAAGGAGGAGGACACTGATCCTTGGCTGTGCGACACGTGGCTTATAAGGACATCCATCATTTGATTCTGATGTGCTCCCATAAAGAGATTTTCCTCTTCTTCTCACAATTTTCTTATCTTCTTTTGTCACATCCAAAGCTCCTCTATCTAATATATCATGCTCACCATTTCTTTCTCCTTTCTACTATTTAATTCCTTTAGAAATGAGTAATAGGTTAACAATAGGCTAAGGCATAAAAATGGCTTTGATTAGATAACATAATGCCTGTTGTGTGATCTTGTGATCAAAGGGATTATATCATCAGAACAGGACACCTAATTCCTGCCTAGTGACACTGTGACTATCAGCAATGGTTGCCCTACACAGGGCATAGCCATCATAAGACTCTTAGAGGCTTCTGATATTTTCAGTGACGCTTCCCAAGGTCCCTTTTGTGCAGTGAAACGTGTCCTGCTTGTGGAGTGGTGAGGATTAGCCTGGTGCTGAGTCTAGGACTCATCAGTTTCCATATTCCGTAGTCAGAAAGTTCTACGTTGTCTCCATGGACTAGCAACTACTAACATACTAAGGGAAGGGAGGGTAGTGAAATGGTTTAGGATTGCCCTTTTATGATGAACTAGAAACAGAGGGATGTTTATCAGGTTTATAAAGTTGTTTTTTAAAGTTTCAACATGTACCACTTGGTTGGTTTACACCTACTGTAGTCCATAGCTTGAAGGCTTATATCCATAAAACAATCTACCAACCAGGTAGAACCTGCTAAAAATAATCGTAGATCTGGGTTTAGTACATAGCACTACCAATGCATAAATCCTTTATCTCCTAATTAATAAAATCTCCCTGAGCAATGTTGCAAAATGTTGCACTGACAAAGGTGAAATTCTCCATAGTCACCCTTGTAGTAGGAAGTAGTTTTCAAGGCCAGACATTATTCATTTTCTTCCTAGGGACAATATTATAATGATGATGATTATTATGATTTGTGGCCCTTGGGTTTAAACCCAGGGGCATTCTACTTCTGAGCTATTCCCCCAGCCCTAAACAGTCACCACTGTCCCACTGGGGCTCATATAACAGTTGAGTAAAAATCATGAAAGAGGAAGTATAGTGTTCAAAGGGATGTCATATAGGACAGGAATTTTGTTGTTATTGTCATTTTTAAAAGTCAAATCTGTCCCTGCATTTACACATACAGATGCAGACCAGGAGAGCGAAGAGATGGTGGAAACTCCAATACTTTTAAAGAGGATAGGAAGAACTGGGGCTGTACTTGAAAATATTAGTATATATTAAAAAAACAGACTTACTCACCAGAAAATACCATATTAAGCAAAATATGACTTAGCAATTTGTATTCTTCATAAGATACCTATTAAAATATTCTTTAAAATAAAACATCTATAAATCCAATGATTATTAATAAAGTTTTCTAATTAAAGCTATGTGGAATTATATGTCAACTTGTCCCTACTTTCTTTGTTCTTTTTTTTTTTTGGTGTGTTGTGTGTGTTAGTTATTATTACCTTCTAATGGGAAAAGAGTTTGTTTTTGTCTGGAGAAAGACCTTAAACATCCAGAAAATGAGTAAAATATCTATTATAAGATAGGGTAGAACACTTCAAACAGAGCATAAGTATCCAGGAATTACTCTTTCTTAGAAATTGTAGATTGTTAACAGAAATGTCTGATCTGTATATGAAAAGTTTTAGCCCCATAGGAGTATCCGTTAGCATTTTCTGAGCAAAAAAATATCGCTCCATATCCTTCACCAGTTTTTAAAGCTTGTGAAGCGTATTCACTCTGGCCTTTCCCTACTGTTTATGATTTTCTGCTTCCATTTCCTGTTGGATCATCTTGCTCGCTTCATGATCATGCTCTTTGAGGGGAAGCGGGCATGTTTAATGACCTTGACCACAGTGTGTAGCACACAACGTGACCCAGGGTATGTTTTCACAGTGTATTGGAGTAAATAAACTGATATTTAATTTGATCGTTGATCCACTAATATGCCTAATCAGTGTGCAATAACATCCGTAAACTTACTGCCTCACTACAAGGAAACCTCTCATCTTCCATTACAATTTTATCTGACAGTGCCTGCGTCGAATCTGTCTCTGAGCATAGAGAGAAGTGGCAATTATTATCATTGTTGTTGTTGTTGTTGTTGTTTTAGACTTAGGGGCTGAGCTCCTTTTGCCACAGTGTGCTAAACCCAGGATAGCGACTCCTGCCAGAATTAAGTTGGGTGGGTAGGGGCACACAGCAGGGTTGGAGGTCTAGACTTCCTCAGAATCCTAAAAATATGGGGTGCTTCATGAGTTTGCATGTCATCCTTACCCAGGTGATATGCTAATCTTCTCTGTATTGTTCCAATTTTAGTATATATCCTGCTGAAGCAAGCACCTATTTTATTTTTTACTGGGAAACAGGGTCTCACCAAGTTTCTGAGGGCCCGGCTAAGTTCCCGAGGCTGGCCTTGAATCTATGATCCTCCTGACTCTGTCTCTCAAGTGCTGGGATTAGAGGCATGTGCCACCACACTGGGCATCTTCCCAAAATTTCTGTACTAAATTTCTCTGTTCATTTAAAAATTTAAAAAAAGAAAATTTCCAAGCATTTTGATAATTATAGAATACTTTACAACTTATTTTCTCTACATCAAGATATTTTAAACTAAATTATGTACCTATTTTTTGCCTAATGTACACTAATAATTTAGTATATATCTTTTGTGGTACTAGGGATTGAACCCTGTGGAATTCTACCTCCAAGCTATTCCCCAAGCACTTTTTACTTTTTATGTTGAAACAGGATCTCGCTAAGTTGTCAAGGGTCTTGCTAAGTTGTTGAGGCTAGTCTTTAACCTGTGATACTCCTGTCTTAATCTCCCAAGTACTGGGATTACAGAGTAAACCCCCATGTCCATCTAATAATTTATTTATCGATATATCATTTATTTATTCATAATTACATCAGTTTTCATCAATCACCCAATGGTCTGTTGCCAAGCACTCTCCCTGGTCCCTCAGAGCCCAGTGTGATGATAGAGCCAAGGGAGGAACCAATAATCTCTGCTCCGGTTCATCTGTATAAAATTGCACTCATGCTGAGCTCAGGGGAAGACCAGTGTTACAAAACGTGAAATGTTTAAGATAATTCTCTTGTACAAGGTATAGAATGCTGGTAGACAAGAGGAATAAAGGAAGACCATTGGACGAAGAGCATTGAATTCAGCATAGCCTATGTAGTAGAGTTTTTAGTGAAAAAAAAAAAGCTCTTGATTTGTATCCAGTAAATGAAAGACTTTAGAATATGCAGTAGCTCTTACACAAACCCAAACAAGGTACCAGTGAAAAATAAAAGGATAGAAAGGACTAGTTCTACCACATACAACCTGTGAATTTGTGCCTCTGATAATTTCAAGAGCTGAGAATCATGCTGCTGCTGAGTATCTTGCATGGGAATGAGCGGATGCTGGACTTGAAGGACAGGACTTGGGAGAAGGCTTCAGTTCTCTCCATAAGAGAGGCTTGCTATGAATAAACATTGCCGTTCAACAAATCCCTGTGCACATTCCTTGTGCAGATATGCAGGGAGAATATAAGACACTGAGCAAAGAATATATTATCCGGACGATTTGGTTTTCTACATTAATCTTTTGTCAAAACTTATTTATAAATTTTTATTTTTTCACTTCTAGGACATATCTTTTAATAATGTTGTGTGCAGATATAAGAATCAAAATAAAGAGAAGTAATTTCTTTTGCCGCTTTAAAAATATAACATACACTTTTGAACTGGACTCTGACCAAATATGTTCACTCCAGTGCCCTGTGGCAGTGATACTGGTTTCTCAAATGCTCTGCTGCCCCCACACGTCAATCACCAGGCAACTCTGACAGCTCTAGGACCAGTGCATAGCATCACATCTTCCACATGAAAATAATTAACAAGGCAATGTCATAATACATGAACCGCTTGTCATAATAACTAGAATCCTGCTATTCCAACTTACTCTCATGTGCTATCATTCATTCCCGTCCACTGACTGTGGCGTCGTGTCTGGCAAGATATTAGAGAAAACTTGGATCCAGGCAGTAAACTGTCAATGTTGTTCCTCACTCAGGGACCTATGTTTGCTAAAATGTAGTTTTATATATATATATATATATATATATATTTTTTTTTTTTTTTTTTTTTTTGCGGTACTGGAATGCAGGGGCGTTCTACCTCCGCACTACGCCCCCGGCCCTATTTTTTATACTTTATTTTGAAACCGGGTCTCATGAAGTTGTGGAGGGCCTCACTAAGGAGAGAGAGAGAGAGACAGGGAGAGAGAGAGAGAGAGAGAGCTGAGGCTGGCCGCGAACCCGGATCCTACGGTCTCTGCCTCCCAAAGTACTGGGATTACAAGCATGCGCCACCACGCCCGGCTTAGTTTTATATTTTATCTTCCTGTTTTTCGTCCATTAGGGGTGTGAAGGGACATTCATTTTTTTAAAAAATAATTATTTTTCAGGTTTGTACTATATGTAAGCCCCACATTAAGCACTGGGGATTTGTAATGAGTCTAACCTGTATACTAGCTTATTTCATGAGAATATAGTAAACTAAAAAGTCAGAATATATGACTAAAACAAAATATATAAAATGTCAAATTATGGACAATATTATTAAGATTAAAATATGATTGTTCAAATATTAAATTTTTCTCCCAGCTCTGCATTGTGATACGTGCCTGTAATCCCAGTATTTGGGAGGCTGGGACAGGAAGATGGCAGGTTCGAGGCCAACCTCAACAACTTAATGAGGCCCTTAGCAACTTAGCAAGGTCCTGTTTCCAAATAAAAAATAAGCTGTGGCTGGGGGTGTTGTTCAGAGGTAAAATGCCCCTGGGTTCAATCCCCAGTACAACAACAACAAAAATTTCTCCCAAGGGATATGCAAATTTTATTAAATAGCAATGGATATATCTTTGGGGAGAGGTACTTGGGATTGAAGCCAGGGACATTCTACCTCTGAGCTATACCCCCAGCCCTTTTTTATTTTTTGTTTTGAAACAGGGTCTCCCTAGGTTGCTGAGTCTTACTACATTGCTAAGGCTGTCCTCAAACCTGCAATCCTCCTGTCTCAGCCTCCCAAATACTGACATTATAGGTGTGCGTCACCAGGGCTGGCGTATATATCTTACGGTAAAATTTCAGATATCTGCAAGTAACTGAGATGGTGGCCACTAGATTTTTTCAAATGTCATAAAATTATAGTAGACACATTTATACTAAAATTCAACTGAAAATTATACTGAAATATAATTTTGTGTAGCTAATTGTGACTTTGAAAACATCAAGTGCTAGCAAGCCCAATGATTGTAATAGGCAGAATAGGTATACATGAATCTTGAAGGTGCAATGCTTACTTATAATCTTTTCTAACTATTGCAACTATCCTCTCCACTTTTCCAATCTGTGCTAAGTAAAGTGAAAATCAGTCAACAACCACCTCTGGCATAATTTGAAGCCGGTCGTGTTCTTGGAATGACTGGCTCTTGCTGTAGGCATCAAGGGCGGGTGCAGATTCCTCAGAGCTGAAGGACTTCTCTGCAGCCAAGCTGTTTGGACTTGGCCCAGCAATACTGCTCTTGCTATATGTGACTTTCAAACATAATTAACCAGACTGCATTGAGTTGTAGATTTGATGCTACAAAGGAGATAGCAATGAAACCAGTTTAGGTACAATTTTATTAAATAGCATGCTATTTGTGAGTGGATCATATACCAACCAAAATGGGAACGGGAAAAATCTTACGGATTTATTTTTTTTCTGAACAATGAATACTTAATTTAATAGATATTTGAAAACTGTGCTTACTTAAATTTGCAATCAAATGGTTTATTTTGAATGGATTGGAAATGGGACGTCTCAACACCTGCCATCATAACGACCTTTAAGATTACTGCTTCCTCAATGCGAGGCAGCTGGATTCTTGAAATCTCAAATATATTTGGGTTTCAAGCTTATTCTAGGTTATGAAATGATAACTAGACATATATTTACATATAAGTTACCTCTCTTCCCTGCTGACCATATTGCATGGAAATGTCATTGCTAGGATGTAAGTGTCTCTTCTCTGAATGATATTAAAAAATGTGCTGGTGAATTGCTGAAATGTCTGACAACGTTAAGTAGGACATGGGATGAGCATAAAATAAAATTGCATTTCCACGTTCGCCTACTGACAGAGGACTTTTTTATAGTAATGTATTTTTAAACATTTCATGACATGATTATAGTTGATAAAATATACCCACACAGTATTAAAAGTAAATTTTGAGGAGATAGCATCCAGTGGCATTGAAACAAACAGTGTCCACTTGTTGGCATTTAAAATCATGTAATGTTTGCACAACCAGTGACTCTCTTTATATTTTTTATTATTAAAGGTAATCTTGCCCCGTTCCATGACTAAACATTCTCAATGTGTACATTGTACAAGCAGAACCATTAAAATCTGACAGATGCATGAGTTGTGTTTGCAACTACTTTATAAGGGCCATTTGGCATTGTCTATTGTAACTCTGACTGATATTCAGGCTGTTAGGATTACAGGGGCTTTCCTTTTTACACCAATGGCATTTATTAGATCCAAGGTTTGAAGGAACTGTCACAAAATAATGCCATTGTAGGATGTGATTCTAATTTATCCAGATAGCAAATCCTGTGTTTAATGTCAGGAATCAAAAACACTTTGAAACATTAGTAACATTCCTCCGTTATTTTAGTAAGTTATGATTATTCTATTACAGCAGGACCTCTTGATTTTTTTTTTTTTGGCATTGGGAATTGAACCAAGAATCATTCTAACTCTGAGCTACACCTCCAGCTCTATTTTATTTTGAAACAGGGTCTCGCTAGGTTGATGAAAGTCTCACCGCTTGACAAGGCTGTCCTTGAACCTGGGATCCTCCTGTCTTAGCTTCCCACGTATTAGGATTACAGGTGTGCACCCCCAAGCCAGGCAGGACCTCTTGATCTTGATTCTGCTGATGTTTTGGCTGAACATTGTGTTCTTGTTGAAAGTGCATTCCTGGGTGTTGTGGGCACCCTGGCCTCTACGCACCGTACACCAGTATCAACAATCTCAGCAGTTGCGACAATCACCAATGTCAAGTGTCCTTTGCAGACAAAGCCTTCTCCAGCTGAAAACCAGCCATTCAAATAGTGACCACTAATGTTATCTGGGAGGGAAAAAGTGGGTATCCTCTGCTTTATTTATGTTTTATAATTCTATATTGTTTCTTTTTCCTGGGAGATCTATGAATTAAATTAAGTACTGACATTTTAAGAGGTATGTGTTGAAGGAATGAATGTCTGGATCTTCTGTTTTTAAATTTCTTCTCCTCCTATGTTAAAATAAACTTTATGCAACAGACAATGAAGAGATTATAAGTGACTCAGGAGACTGAGACAGGAGGATTGCAATAACCTTAGCAACTCAGGGAGCCCTCAGCAACTTAGCAAGACCCTGTTTCTAAATAAATAAGTAAGTAAATAAATAAATGAATAAATAATAAAGTGGGCTGGGTCTCAGTGGTAGGGCACCTGTGAGTGGGTTTAATCCCCATTATGAGAGAGAGAGAGAGAGAGATTATCAGGATAAAATAAGGCATAATATTGGGGAAAATATTAGAAAGTATATAGGGCAATGAAGTTATCTGAGGATAATAATCAATCAGTGTGTGTGTGTGTGTGTGTGTGTGTGTGTGTGTGTGTGTGTTTAATATAATGCTAAAGGTAAATGTCGGTGATGAACACTTATCTAGACAGGGTGCTTTTCAGGTTTGAACACTCTCTGATGTTGGCTTGGAACTCACCAAGGTTGTACAGTACTATCACTCACTCTTGCTTCCTGGTGTCTCCAAGGTGCACAAGGTAGAAGGTCTAACTTTGTACCCTTTTCATTGGGGGTATCATTCTCTTCCCTTTGATTCCCAAACTTCACCATAAAGTAATATTTCCTCCACGTTGGAAAGCAAGCATTACCTGTGGTCACTTCCTCTTCCACCAGGAGGTGACTTTCCGAAGATGTGTCCATCAGTGTATTGCTTTTCTCTCTCCCTCCTCTGCCGGCTTCTTCATTTTCCTTTTTAATTATTTATTTTTTTAGTTCATTCTTACATTAACAGACATTTCTCTCCCAACAGAATAGATGATTTAATGAATGGGACACTGGTAGGAAGACTAACCATGGACAGCGCCCAACTACCCTCTCAGTCTAGTTTTCAATAATCATGATAATGATGGTGTCGTTCCATAGGTCTCTAAATCTATTGACTGATTTATATTTATATTTATATCTATTGATTTATATTTATATCTATTGACTGATTATAAACAAAAGACATGAATCTAAATCTAGCACTTCAAGTGGAAAGATTCCAAGAGTTGACTTCAATGGTTAACAAAACCTAAAAGGAAATTGATTTATTGCCTCCCAAATGTATGGAGCTTCATTTTAGAAGAATTAGTATAGGATTACAAATAACATAATGGGTTCATTTGTTATTAAAGAATCACTTACATGGGTCTTGAACTGGGATCTAAAAGCATGTGTGACCTTTGTGAAATTCTACATTTAGGAGAAACAGTCAACTCCCTCTCACTCCAGCTTGTTTTTAAGTGAGTTGTGCTTACCTTCAGTGATGCGCTGCTCTCTAGTGTTTAATCTCCCAATAGTGTCAGGTCTGGAAGACACTGGGACATCGGGGGAATGTCGCCATTCCCATCCATTCTCTGTATGCTCTTCCAATTGTTCCTTTGGATGGGCTGAGTTTCAGCCTCCTTTTTTTTCTGTTAATGTGTGTATTCGGCAGCGAAAAATGATCTTTTCTGTAAATGGCCCCTATCCAGAAGAGTTGAACAGAAAACCAAAACAACTTTATTCTTTTCAATTCTTTTATTTACTATACCTAATATTTAGTTTTGTTAGCATGTTGTTCTAAAATACAAAATTAGTATTTTTATGATCTGTGTGAGTTGTGCATTCTAAATTCTTGTGTTGCATTTATCAGACAAAACATTCTTTGTTATGTTAGGAATAACTGGAAAATTATATTTTAAAATTAATTAATTATGCAAAACAAGGGTGAAGAAAGCTGTTGTATTTGAATATAAACATTGCTGAAATTACCACCTGAATAATTCTGAACATACACTTTAACTTTTGTGAAAGATTATACCTCAGAGGCACATTGTTCTTCCTTGATAAAACAATACTAAACACTGAATTAAAATATATTTCAAAAAATACACCTCAGGACATGCCTCTTTTGCATACTATGTTTAAAAGGAAATGCATACTTATATATAGTTTTTATTCAATTTTTAATTGAATTCATTTTTTTTCAGTTCTTATTATGAGAATATATTAGTTTGCTACTTCCACTTTACTTTTAAATTTTTATTGTATTGTTATTTTTTCAATGATTGTTTAACCTTCTCACAAGGTTTTACATTCTCGAACACCATATTCTCCAATTATAAACTCAAGTGCATTACTTTTATTTCATCTAAGATATCTAGCTTAAATGAATTAGTAATTATTTGAGGTGGTACAAAGAGATAGACATCTCTATAAAATACTTGTTTGCCCCCTTATAGTTGCCATTATAAAAATAGCAATGTGCTAACTAACTTATACAAATTTGTACAATTAAAAGTCATTATCATTCAAAAATATTGATACAAAGTTAATAGGTCTAAGTGGAACTTATAGAGAAACTAGGCTTTTAAGGAAACAAGGGAAAGACAATCCACTTCTCCCAGAAGGAAATTCTAGAATTTCCCTTCTTCCATCCTTAATGAAGATATATTCTTACCAACTATAGTAAAATGTGATATAAGCTAATTACAGTGTCCCTAATAATCTAAAGCAAATGGTGTGTCTACTGGCAAGCTATCTTTTGATCATATCATTCAATTCAAATTCAAGATGCCATTTCATTTTTATGTGGTGTTTAAATCATCTATTTTTTCCTTAGGGAGAAAATAGATGTTTTAAAATCTCACAAAATTCAATAAAAATTATTTATTATAATGTTATGTCAGATTAAGGAAGAGGGTTGTAGCCTTTTTACCAAATTAGATAATTAGTACCAAAGTATTTTTAAAGCTTGTGAAGAGGGAATACACTTAGTGACATTCTTCAAATTGGGTAATTATTTTCTTATTTTATAAATATACTATAGCCTCAGGGTTAGATGGATTCCCTATATTTCTAGGCAGTTGAAATATTTTATGCAACTTTTGATCATTATATTCATCATCTTAATTATTAAAATTTATTTAATGCATACTATGAATGGCATCTCTCAAAATCTCCTCCTATGTAGGCTCACATGCTTAGAGACCAC
>PVJS01046026.1:0-15980 GCA_004027185.1 Glis glis | reverse complement strand
GAGGATCCGGGTTCGCGGCCAGCCTCAGCGCGCATGCGCGCGCGCACGATCGATCGATTGATCAATCGATCTCTCTCCTCTCTCTCTGTCTCTCTCTCTGTCTCTCTGTCTCTCTCTCCCTGTCTCTTTCTCTCTCTACCTAGTGAGGCCCTCTGCAACTTCATGAGACCCGGTTTCAAAAATAAAGCATAAAAAAATAGGGCCGGGGGCGTAGCGTGGAGGTAGAACGCCCCTGCATTCAATCCCCGGTACCGCAAAAAAAAAAAAAAAAAAAAAAAAAAAAAAAGGGCCAGGGGTGTAGCTCGGAGACAGAATGCCCCAGGGTTCAATCCCCAGTGCCGCAAAAAAAAAAAAAATAAATAAAAAAAAAAAAAATAAAATTAATATATAATCTCTGGGCACAGTGGCACACATCCATAATCCCAGAATTTGGTAGGCTGAGATGGGAGGATTGCAGGTTGGAGGCCAGCCTCAGTAACTTAGCAAGACCCTGTTTAAAAATTAAAAAAAAAAACATTTAAAAAAGGGGGGGGTTAGCCGGGCGTGGTGGTGCACGCTTATAATCCCAGTACTTTGGGAGGCGGAGAATGGAGGATCCTGGTTCACGGCCAGCCTCAGCTCTCTCTCTCTCTCTCCCTCTGTCTCTCTCTCTCTCCCTGTCTCCCTCTCTCTCTCTCTTAGTGAGGCCCTCCGCAACTTCGTGAGACCCGGTTTCAAAATAAAGTATAAAAAATAGGGCCGGGGATGTAGTGTGGAGGTAGAACGCCCCTGCGTTCAATCCCCGGTACCGCAAAAAAAAGGGGGGGGGCTGAAGGTGTAGGAAGGTATATGGACTTGGTTGCTCAGTCAAGATATCATGGGCTGTAGGTACAGCTCAGTGGTAGTGTGTGCCTTAGCATACACACAAGGCCCTGAGTTTGATCCCTAGCACCACAAAAAAAGAAATCAACTGTAGGCTGGGGTATAGTTCAGTGGTAGAGTACTTGTCTAGCATGCTCCAAGTCCTGGATTTGATCCCCAGCACTGAAAACAAAACCCAAAACTGTAGAAAGTACTAGCCCAATGACTGGGTACATGCATTTTGAAGTCTCACTAGGGTTCATGTCTCCATTTGTAAACTGGAAAGCATGTAATATCCTATTCATACTCAACTCCTAGACAGCATCTACATATGGAGTAACTACTGCTGCCCTGCTGCAGATCTCCCTTGCTGCTAAAACTCTCCCCTCCCCAGAGCTACCAGGATTAGAAGAGTTGCAGGCTTGAGAGCTCAGCAGAGAGAACTAGAGTTACAGATAGCTTCAAGCTACTGTGATGATAATACTATGGAGTTTCGGACAAATAAATGTTTTGGGGAAACCAAACATAAATTGATGGCTACTTATATTTCAACTTGCCAGCATCATGGAGCTTGAAAAATTCCTCAACAGAGAGAGGGAGGAGAGCAAAAATCTCTTCCATCTTCCATCCAAGTCCTGTTGATTATACTCTGGAAACTTCTGGACTCTATCCATTTCTACCTAGACCTCATCTCTCTTACCTATAAACATTCATTCTCCTAGCATGACTTGTTGAGTACCTAGGATCCCAAGAACCCTGTCTGCTGAATACTAGGGATAAAAAGGCAGAGACTATGAAAATGAGATATCTTTGTTTGAAAAAAACTTACAGACTGACTAATTGGTCTCCAGACTTCCACCAGAATAATCTCTCTAAAACACAAATCTGTACAGATCAGACCTCTGAGTATACCTTCCATGTTAGTCTTATACACAGAGGTGAAAATGTATAAACTTTCTGAATACCATATTTCAACTTTTTTGTGAGTGTGTGGTACTAGGATTGAACTCAGGGGAATTCTACCTCCAAGCTACACCCTCAGACCTATTTTTATTCTTTATTTTGAAACAGGGTCTCACTAAGTTGCAGAGGACCTCACAAGGTTGCTGAGGCTGGTCGTGAACCTGCCATCCTTCTGTCTCAGCCTCCTGAGTACTGGGATTATAAGCATGCGCCACCACGCCCAGCTTGAATACCATATTTCAAACTGAGCTCTCAATCTTGTGCCACAAAATCTGCTCTTCCTCCGTTCTCCATGTTCACCAATTATCCGCCAATCAATTCAACTGCATCAGTCAGAAATTTATGTGTCTTTGAAATTTCTCTTTCCTTCAACTCCCACATCACCACGACCAAAACCAGCATCTTTTTTTCTCCATCTATACCACTATTTTCCTGATCTAAAGTCATCAGAATTTTTGAGCCAGGCATGGTGGCACATGCTTGTAATCCCAGTACTTGGGAGGCTGAGACAGGAGGATTGCAGGTTTGTGGCCAGCCTCAGCTACTTAGTGAGGCCCTCTGCAACTTGTGTGAGACCCTGTTTCAAAATAAATAATAAAAAATAAGCTGGGTGTGGTGGCGCATGCTAGTAATCCCAGTACTTGGGAGACTGAGACTGGAGGATCTAGGTTCACGGCCAGCCTCAGCTACTTAGTGAGGCCCTCTGCAACTTAGTGAGACCCTGTTTCAAAATAAAGAATAAAAAATAGGGCTGGGGGTATAGCTCGGAGGTGTAGAATGCCTCTGGGTTCAATCCCCAGTACCACAAAAAAAGAAAGAATAAAAAACAGGGCTGGGGTTGTAGCTTGGAGGTAGAATGCCCCTGGGTTCAATCCCCAGTACCACAAAAAATAAAAATTTAAATTTAAATTTAAAAATTTTAAAAAGTCATCAGAATTTTTGGACCCGGGCAATAATCTCGTAATGTCTCTTCACTTTTATTTTATATTCTTTTCTCCTCCAAGCAGAAACCCAAACCAATCTCCACAAAATAACCCACTTGAACTCTTCAAGAAGCAAAAGGCACTTTGTCTCTCTGCTGCTTAAAACCCTTCTATGCTACTTGGGAGGCTGAAGCAGGAGGATCGAGAGTTTGAGGCCTGCCTGGGCAACTTCGTGAGACCCTGTCTCAACAACAAAACTCTTCCACGGAAGGTTTCTTTCCATTTCTGTTGGATTAAAGAACGAATCCTTAACATGGTCTCCAAGGTCTTATATGAGTAACCCATGTCTATGGGCCATCCCCAGCCTCTCAATTCCTATGACACCAGTCTTCTTTCATTTCCTCAAGGCACCACATGTCCCCCCTTAGGGCTTCTGGCTTTTGTACACGCTGCTCTCACTGCCTAAAAAGCTCTTTCCCCACCAACATCCACCACTTGTAGCCGGGCCAATTTCCATATATCACGTGGGTCTCAGCTGAAATATTTCTTCCACAAAGGAACCTTTCCTTGGCCTCCAATGTACACCAAATTATAATCTCTCTTCCACACTTTCTTTTGCTTTTTACATTTTATTATGGAAAATTTCAAACACACAAGAGCAGAGTATAATTAACTGCCAGTTTTAGCAATCGTCAACTCTTTGCCAATCTTATTTCAGTTATATTCCTACCCACTTTCCCTCACCCCCAAATCTTGGACTTTTTTTTTTTAACAGGGTTTCGCTAGCCGGGCATGGTGGTGTGTGCCTGCAATCCCAGTACTTGGGAGGCTGAGACAGGAGGATCACAGGTTCGAGGACAACCTCAGCCATATAGTGAGACTCTCAGCAACCTAGCAAGACCCTGTTTCAAAACAAAAACATAAAAAGCACTGGGGGTGTAGCCTGGAAGTAGAATGGCCTTGGGTTCAAACCCCAGTACCACCAAAAAAATAAAAAACAAAAAACAGGGTTTTTCTAAATTGCTGAGGCTGGTCTTAAACTTGTAATCTTCCTGGTTCGCCCTCCCAAGTACTGAGATTACAGGTGTGTGCCACCACACCCAGAAACCTTGGATTATTTTGAAGCAAATCCCAAACAGTATACCATTTCATCTGTATATACTTTAGTATATATCACTAGAAGATACAGATTTTTTAAATGTTATGAGCCGGGTGTGGTGGCGCACGCTTGTAATCCCAGTACTTGGGAAGCTGAGACAGGAGGATCCGGGTTCCCCGCCAGCCTCAGCTACTCAGTGAGGCCCTCCGCAATTTAGTGAGACCCTGTTTCAAAATAAAGAATAAAAAATCGGGCTGGGGGTGTAGCTCAAAGGTAGAATGCCCCTGGGTTCAATCCCCAGTACCGCAAAACAAACAAACAAACGTTATGAACTTTCATTGGCCCTTTATTTTTTCTAATTTGTACCACATTTTGTTATATATCTGTGATTGTTTAACCTTTCTTTCCCACTGAACTATAACTGCCACAAGAGCTGACACCAGATCTGTGACAGTCACTGCCATTCTTTGGGCACTGCATTGTTCCCCCGCACACAGCAGGGAGGCAAAGTTTGTTTGTTTATTTTTTTGTGGTACTGGGGATTGAACCCAGGGGCATTGTATCTCTGAGCTACATCCCAGCCCTATTTTATTTTTATTTTGAAACAGGGTCTCACTAGGTTGATGACAATCTCACTACTTACTGAGGCTGGCTTTGAACTTGCGATCTTCCTATCTCAGCCTCCCAAGTACTGTTACAGGTGTGTGCCACCACGCCTGTCTTGTTCTTCTAATACTTAATACCTGATTAATTAGTTACAGGTCTCTCTTGCCCTAGTCAGACTGTAAGCTCTTAGAAAGCAAGGCCCCTGTCCCTCACCATTTATCCCAAACATTTAGCACAATGCTAGCAAATAAAGATGACACACTATAAATATTTATTAAATGAACTCATCAATGAGCTATAATATAAAGGTGTATAATTTTTTTCTGTTTTGCAAAATGAAGTAATAAGTCGTTTTTGAGCATTCTAAAGGCAAAACACTCACACAGAAGAGGCATGAGCATACTCTGGTGCGGCTTCGAAGGCAGAACTAGCACCAAAGAGCGGAAGCTGATTTTAGCACACTCTGGGGGAGAATTTTCTAACAATTAAGGTTGTGTGAAAATAAATGCAGCACATTCAGAAATAGTAAGATCCCAGTAGGGATAGAGGCTGGGTAATCAACAATCAGGGCTGGTAGAGAAATGATACCCACATAGTAGACTGAGCGAACAATAAGCCTTCGGTCCTTTTTACTACTACGGTTCTAGTAGATGATTTGTAGGCAATTTTTAGGACCCTTCCTGATCAACATTCAATGGCTCTGAAAATGCAAAATGAGATGATTTATGAAGATGTTATACATTGATGAACCTAAAATATTGAATCAAATTCAGTTCATGAGCCGGGGACTGGCATTAAAAACTGGTTTAAATGTTCTATACTAAGAACCTAACTTAACAAACTCTGATTTTATAATAAAGAGAGGTTAATTCTTTTTGATTTAGCTTGTCATTAACCACAAAATTAGGAAGCCGAAGTAAAAAAGCAGCACTATTTGTTTTAAGAGCAAATCTAATGCCAGGTTACCTCAGTTCCACTCCTTACAGGCCTCCATTCTCTAGTTCACTACAAAGAATGCACAGAAACTCTAGGACAATCTTGGAGAAGTTCAGAGCTGCTGAGAGGTATGTTTACCAGCCTATTTCCATCCACACAAAAGAGAATTCATCCACTTCCCTATTCCAAAATAACAATAAACAGCAAGTACAAACATTTTAAGGAACCATGAGACCAAAATAAGGGCTTGCTCAATCAACCTCTGCTCTCCGAATGTTCTGCAAGAGAAGTCCCCTTCCATCTGGGTCATCTCGCAAGAATGTTGTGTCTATTTGTCAAAAAGAGACACTGTCCACATTCATACATTTGAAAAAAGAAACAGCAGAAGTTTGGCTTTCTAGCCAGGCTTCGTGGTGGATTGCCTGTAATCCCCGTACTTCGGAGGCTGAGACAGGAGGATCACAGGTTCAAGGCCAGCCTCAGCAACTTAGCAAGGCTCTCAGCAACTTAGCGAGACCCTGTTTCAAAATAAAAAATAAAATAGGGCTGGGGGTGTAGCTCAGAGGTAGAATGCCCCTGGGTTCAATTCCCAGTACCAAAAAAAAAATTAGGCTTTCTAAATTTGAGGGGAAGCAAACTAAAACATTTCTGAGATTGATTAAGGAATAAAGGTTAATACTACACCAAGGAATTTAAAATTAGAAAAATCACAAGTGGAGACCTTCTAATATAGCTCAGTAGTAGAGGGCTTGCCCAGCACATGTGAGGCTCTGGGTTTGATCTTCAGGACCATCAAAAAAGAAAAGAAAAGAAAGAAAAGAAAAGAAAAAAAAGAAAAGAAAAGAAAAAAAGAAAAGAAAACCAGAGATGGAAAGAACCTTAGAAGTCACTGGGTCCAACCTCCTGATGAATGCAAGAGATCCTTCTATGGGTGGCCACCCCGCTTGTGGAGTGCTAAGTCAATTAGAAACCATTTCAAAAGGTACTTTGTTCTACCATGAGATGGCCTCCCTTTTGCTGAGTACCATTAATCTGTCTTCTTACCACTTCTATCTCCTGGTACTATGTTTTACTTCTTCCATATTTATATAAAATATCAAAGTATACACAATAAAGACAGCTTTGGAGATTCTAGCAGAAGAGAGCAGTTAATCATATAGTTAACCAAAATACAAGTCATCTGAGCCAACTTAATTTAGTAGATCAATAAAAGTGCAGATGTAGCAATTAGATTGCTATGACATCAGAAGAGATGAGGCAAAACGTCTTTACCTTCCTACCAGGTAACCAGAAAGAGGCCGATAAGTACTCACTGATGAAGTGATAGTCAATCTACATCTAAATCTAATTCAGCAGTTAACTTCGAGTGGCTTTTCTCAAAAGACATCAAGGCCTATAACACTAGGAAATCAACAGGGAGGCGGAATGAGGTCTAGTGGAAGAAAAGGAAGGAGACATTCTTCATCTTTCTCAGGTTCTTAGCAGTGATCACAGACAACGAGCTGCCTTGACTTTGCTCAGCCTGGAAAGGGGAGAGCCACAAAGTGAAATACCCCTGAAAAAGAAAGACAAAGGAATACAGAAAGGAACAAAAGTCCAATGCAATGAACAACACAGCCAAGGCGACAGGGGGCAAAACACAGCCACGTCAACAGCTGGGTGCAGCAGCATTCCTCAGCTCCTCTATACACTGGCTACTCATTTTCTTTAAATCTTAGGAAACCTAATACTTGCTCTCAACTCTTCAGGTAACATATTTGTATATATTTGAAGTTATCTACCTGGCCTCTGCTATCCACAGACCTAAAGCTATGGGTTATCTAAACTATGCCACTAATTAGCTATGTGACTTAGGGCAAGTCAATTCACTTCTTTGACAGTCTACTTCCTTACCTAGGTGAGATCATCTCTAAAATCTACTTCTTCTTAAAGATAGTAACTATACCTCTAAAATTCATTAAACTGCTTAACTTTCAGTAAATTTAGCCCCACATCAATCTTACTTCCCTGGTTTATTATTAATAGGTAGGGATTTACTGTAGGTTAGGTTGTAACTCTTTATTTTTGAGGTACTTGGGATTGAACCCAGGAGCACTCTACCACTGACCTATGTCCCAGGCCTTTTTATTTTATTGAGACAGGGTCTTACTAAGTTGCCCAGGCTGGCTCAAACTTGCGATCCTCCTGCCTCAGCCTCCAGAGTAGTTGGGATTGCAGCAGCAGGCATGCCTGTCTATCCCAGCAGTGGCTGGTGACCAGTGTACACTTACATGATGCTTCTGGCAATAAATAAAGAACTATCAAATCAACCAACCTGTACCATTATTACTCAGCTCTAATCCCCAGAAGACTTCAGGAGGGAGAGGACAAGGTCCTAGTTGGAATTTTTTGTTGCCTCTGAAAAGATGCTGCTGCAAAGGTATGTTCTAATGATACCACTGCCCCATTCAAAGACGTGTAACTGGACCCCCACCACCGACTGAACTCTAAATTTCCAAGTATGACTTAAATTCTTCCATGCTGTGAGTCTTTCTAGAATCAATTCTTATTACTCCTCTTTTCACTACTATACACCCAGTGACATCACTTCCCCTTAACACTGTGTGTACAGATGCCAACTGTTATGTTCCTGCCACACAGAGAAATCTGAGAGAGTGACTCCTACCCACAGACATCTGAGGTGTTTTTCTGGACAGAGACAGGACATAGATTTTTAGCTGGCTCTTTCTTTCATTTACAACCTAGTTCACTTGTGTGTTCAAGTTTTCCAGCATTCTTTCAGTTCTCCTTGGGAAATGCACATCTAGGCTTTCCTGAGTATGAGTGTTTCAACCACACAATCCATCATTTCCCTTGGAAGTTGTTCTTCCTTCTTCTGAGGTGCTTTCAGGGCGTTCTGGATGCCAGTCCGAGGGATGAAGGGCTTTTGATGCATCTCTGAGTGACCATGTCGGTCTCTGAAGGCATTATTCCACCCATAAAATGAAAGCCGAGGGGCTCACTTTTATTCTTTTTTGAGAAAGACTACTGTGAGAAAGGCTACAGGACACAGACAGAAGGACTCCTGAGTAGCGTTAAGTCCCTGATTACTACGAGAGAGCCTCCTGACCACCACAAAAATCAATGTATGCATATACCAAAACATCATGTTGTACACTGTAAATACAAGTAATTAATTTTTTTTATGTGTGAGGTCCTGGGTTCAATCCCCAGCACCTCCAAAAAAAGTTTTTTTAAAAAAATGTCTTTCCAGCTGGTCCTGGGGCAGCTACACAGGGCTCTTGGTGGTGCTGTCTGAAAGTGTAGGTCAAGGCCCAAATCTCTTGGCATTTCTTGGAGATTCTGGTATGTGCTGCTAACGATTGTTTTTATAGTAAAGAGTGAGCCGGGCGTGGTGGCGCACGCTTGTAATCCCAGTACTTTGGGAGGCGGAGACCAGAGGATCCGGGTTCGTGGCCAGCCTCAGCTCTCTCGCTCTCTCTCTCCCTGTCTGTCTGTCTCTCTCTCTCTCTCTCTCTCTCCTTAGTGAGGCCCTCTGCAACTTTGTGAGACCCGGTTTCAAAATAAAGTATAAAAAATAGGGCCGGGGGCGTAGCGCGGAGGTAGAATGCCCCTGCGTTCAATCTCCGGTACCGCAAAAATAAATAAATAAATAAATAAATAAATAAATAAATAAATATAGTAAAGAGTGGACAAATTTTAAGGAGGGAAAAAGATTTTCTGCCTGGGTTGAAGAATATCCTAAAGCCAGTGAGACTGGATTGCTTACACAAGCCAGCGAAGGCCTCAAGTTGCTTCCAGTGGAGGGCAGCCCCCTGCCGTCACAAACACTGAGTAGAGTAAAACAATAAAAATCTGAACAGGTCCACCTCTTCCTTGAGCACACACAGTAGCCTTTCTCAAAAAAGAATAAAAGTGAGCCCCTCACTTTATGATGCCTTCTTAGACCGACATGGTCACTCAGAGATGCATCAAAAGCCCTTCATCCCTCTGACTGGCATCCAGAATGCCCTGAAAGCACCTCAGAAGAAGGAAGAACAACTTCCAAGGGAAATGATGGATTGTGTGGTTGAAACACTCATGATATTTTGGCTGTGGCCAATTTCCTCTTCACAAAGACCCTGCTTAAAGCATTCATGAATAAGCTACAAGCATCGTGGCTGAGGCGTGGCTTCCCTGAAAAGGGGAGGGAGGAAACAAAAAAATAGCTGCTTTCACTGGGGGCAGGAAGGAGTTATTTCATTAGGAGCCAAACAGTGAGACTATCTCAGTACAAACAATTGTTTGGCTTGAAGGCTCCATGTGGGCAATTACTCCAGCAAAGGCTCAGTTGGATGGAGCACAGAGCCTGCCAGGACCTGAGCACAGGGACTGACAGGCTACGGTGTCAGGGTCACAGCTTTGGGATCCCAGAGTGTCCCAGCAAGGACACTCACAGAACACTCTACCCCACCCAGCGCCATCTGTACCAGATCCAGTGATGAGTGTGGATTGAAAGAAATAAGGAAAACTGGGGGCCGCGGAGCAAATTCAGTTATTCATTCTGCTGGGCATAGTGGCGCACACCGGTCACCCCAGCTACTCAGGAGGCCGAGGCAGGAGGATCACAAGTTCAAGAGCAGCCTGGGCAACTTAGCAAGGCCCTGTGTCTCAAAAATAAAAAGGAGGCCAGACGTGGTGGCACACGCTTGTAATCCCAGTACTTTGGGAGGTAGAGACCCGAGGATCTGGGTTCGCGGCCAGCCTCAGCTCTCTTTCTCTCCCTCTCCATCTCTCTCTCTCTACCTAGCGAGGCCCTCCGCAACTTCGTGAGACCCGGTTTCAAAATAAAGTATAAAGAAATAGGGCCAGGGGTGTAGCGCGGAGGTAGAACGCCCCTAGGTTCAATCCCCGGTACCGCAAAAAAATAAATAAATAAAAATAAAAATAAATAAAATAAAAAGGGCTGGGGGTGTAGCTCAGTGGCAGAGCACTTGCCTCACTTGTGCAAGGCCCTGTGCTCAATCCCCAGTACCCCAAAAAAATTGTTTTTAAAATTATTCAACCTAAACTAACATTTTATAGCAAATGTAACAAGTATAAGAGTCAGATCTCAGCCGGGGGTGGTGGTGCACACTTGTAATCCCAGTACTTGCGAGGCTGAGACAGGAGGAACCGGGTTCGCTGCCAGCCTCAGCTACTTAGTGAGGCCCTCTGCAACTTCGTGAGACTCGGTTTCAAAATAAAGTACAAAAAATAGGGCCAGGCTGGGTGTGGTGGCGCACGCTTGTAATCCCAGTACTTGGGAGGCGGAGACCGGAGGATCTGGGTTCCCGGCCAGCCTCAGCTACTTAGTGAGACGCTCCGCAACTTAGTGAGACCCGGTTTCAAAATAAAGTATAAAAAATAGGGCCGGGGGTGTAGCTCGGAGGTAGAATGCCCCTGGGTTCAATCCCCGGTACCGCAAAAAAATAAAAAAATAAATAAAATAAAAAATAGGGCCAGGGTTGTAGCTCAGAGGTAGAACACCCCTGGGTTCAATCCCCAGTACCGCAAAAAATAAATAAATGAATAAATAAAAGTCAGACCTCCAGAGAAATTTAATATATTTCAATCACTACTTCAATGGCTAACAGCAGGCTGGGGCAGTGGGTGTGTACACATGTGTACAGAGATGGCTGAGCTAACGCTAGGCAAGCATTTCAAAGTCGGCCAGGTAAATCTGATATTTCAAAACCTGACGTAATTGAACTAATTAATTCCCTAGCACTCGTGGCCTCACTTCAGGTAACACATGCTAACTACATTTGCCAGAAATCTTCTGGGGACGCTCAGTCCCTGCATTTTTCAGGTTACAGGTTCAAGCTTTAACTTCCTCTCTGCAACAACCCGTGTCCACTCATACCCTTAAGAAAAAAAGAGAAAAGAAAAGAAATATTGAAGATGCAGGCGGGTGTTGGTGGCACATGCTTGTAATCCCAGTAACTTGGGAGGCTGAAACAGGAGGATTGCAGGTTTGCAGCCAGCCTCTGCAACATAGTGAGGTCCTGTTTCAAAACAAAGAATAAAATAGGGCTGGCAGTGTAGCCCAGAGGTAGAATGTCCCTGGATTCAATCCCCAGTACCACACACACAAAAAAAGAAGAAATATTGAAGGTGCAAGTGCACCTGCCCACTGGGGAGTTGTGTGTTTTTAGAAGAAACTGATAAAGAAGGGTGAGGTGGCCACTGACCCATGAGGTTGCTCTTCATCCTCCATCAGCATCCTGATGCTGCCACTCTGACAACAGATTAATTTCTTCCCCTGGGTACCAAAGGGACAAATGCCACAATACTAGATTCCAGTCCTGGTCCACAACTCACAAACCCAAGGGATTCCTAGGTTGCTGACCCAATAGCTTTTGCAAGTAAATGCTTCCATACATTTCAATGAGTGCCTCAGCCAATGGCCAAGAGCAAACTGGGGAAGCAGGTACGTGAGGAGGGACTGCTGAGCTAGCAGCCGCGTACCACATGGCCAAAGTCAGCCAGGTGACCTGGTATTTCACAACTATGAGTTATCATTAAGCTCCCTCAACTGTACCCGAGGCTACTACTAACCCCCCGATTGTCTCATTGCCCTCCCCCCAGGAGGACAATATCATCAACGTTGGTAATCTACGGTCTAGAGGGAGAAGAGAGGGACTGTTTGAATGTGGGCTCTTTTTACTATCAATTTTCATAGTGTTTCTCCATTTCTTATTTCCTATTTTATCAGCAACACTTGATTGTGAGGGAGTGCTGAGTAATTTTTATCTTCTGAAAAGGGGAAGGTAAGCCAATAAGTCTGGGAATCTATGCTCTACACCAACAGTTCCCAACCAAAGCAATTTCTCCTTAAGGGCAATGTCAATGGCTGGAAATTTTTTGGTTATCACAACTGGCAGGGGGTGAGGACATGCTAGATGTCTACTGGGCAGAGGCCAGGAGATGCTGCTAAACATCCTAAAATACACAGGACAGACCCCACAACAAGGAATTATCCAAAATATCAATAGTGCTGATGTCAAGAAATCCTGCTCTAAAGGAACTATTTTTGTTTTTGTTTTTTTTTTTTTTTTTGCAGTACTGGAGATTGAACCCAGGTGCATTCTACCTCCACGCTACATCCCCGGCCCTATTTTTTATACTTTATTTTAAAACCGGGTCTCATGAAGTTGTGGAGGGCCCCACTAGGTAGAGAGAGAGAGAAAGAGAGAGAGAGAGCGAGCTGAGGCTGGCCGCGAACCCGGATCCTCCGTTCTCCACCTCCCAAAGTACTGGGATTACAAGCGTGCGCCACCATACCCGGCTTAAAGGAACTATTTTTAAGCCATTTAGTTTGAAACAGAGATATAAAAATATGGAATTCTGCAGAAAAGATTCTTCTTTTGTTCTGTAACAGATAAACATTTAGAGTACTGCTATGATTTGGATGGGTGTTGCCCAAAGGTCCTTGTGTTAAGGCTCGGTTGGTCCCTAGGGTGGCACTACAGGGAGATGGTGGGACGGGTGAGAGGTGGGGCTTTGCAGGTGGTCCTTAGGTCACTGGGGGTGTGCCCTTGAATGGGGCTGTGGGGACCCCAGTCTCTTCCTCTTCCTCTCTGCTTCCTGGCTCCTGATGTAAGTGGTTTGCTCCACCACGCACTCCAGTCATGATGTGTTGCCCTTGCCGAGGCCCAAAGCCACGGGGCCACCTGATTTTGGACCAGAACCTCCAGAACCGTGAGACAGAATAAATCTTTCTCTTTATAATTGCTTTGAGTATTTCATTGCAGTGATGGAAAACTGACTAATATAAGTACAGAACACTAAAATTGGAAAGAACCTTAAGGAATTTTCTAGTCTAAACACAGTTGGAGATTCTAAGGCCAGAGAGGTCAAGTCACCTGCCCAAGTTCATAGAAGACACGAGCATCAGTTGGACTGGAATTACATACCCCAAACATGTGTTACACATAGATCATCAATAATGGTCACTAAGTTGATATCTTTTTCTTTGGGTGTTCTTTTTTATTACAACATACAATTCACTCTGCTGCTAGGATGTTCAATATCTGAGACTGTGTGTGAAGACTTACTCACACCCCTTGCTACCCACACTCCCCTTCCTCAAAAGGAAGCCCAGAAGGGGAGAAAAGTGTAACGTACTAAAAGCTCAAGACCAAGTGGCCAGGCAGAAAATGCTTTTCAGTTGTTCCCAGGGAAGTGCAAGCCTTTCACCCAGGCAGAGGCTCTGTGCAAAGCCTTCTGAGTCAATGAATGAGCCCTCAGGCAAGGCCACGGACCTGTAAACTTCTCTCTACGATGGAGTGCAGCCGCTTTCCTAACACATCAGAGCACCCAAACGATGGCAAGCACACAGAGAATCAGTGCCAGTTTAACTGAATCACGGCTGTATCCAAACAAGCTAGAGAACTTTCATTTCTAAACAAACAACAGAATAGAAATGAATTTTGGGATCAAAGTACAAATCGTTAGTCCAGTGTCATGCTGCACATTAGTCACCAAAACAGCCCTGGCTTAAGAGAGGAGAGCAAAAGGCGGAGGTTTGCCCTTTCACAAAGTAAAAAAAAATCATCATGATGTTTCAAAGAATTGAGTACAATGAGGTATACAGGTCAACAGATCTGGCACAGGGGGTATGGCAAAGATGCCAGCCACGAGGATAGAAAGATTCTGCAGAGGGAACATTATGCAGAAAAACCCAGGGTAGGTCTCTAGGAAAATAATCATGGCTTCAAAAGAGCCAAAGAAAGGTTCTTCAAATTAAACAAACCCGTTCCAGTGGGTAAAAAGAGAGCTTCTGAAACTGCTGCAAGGTTATTATTAAGTTCAGTGGCACCTGAGAACAGTGACTAAATATTTACTCCCATCCCACAAGAAGGCAAGGGACTGCTATTTCAGCCTCCTGTTTCACATGCCTTGCTCCATTCTCCCCAAGATGACGTGTCACATTAGAACCTCCTACTGCGAGGGCAGAGGACTAGCTTCGTGACTGGCTCCAGCTTTCAATGCAGCACAGATGCCAGAAGCACACAAGCGAAATGGTGCAAAGAAGCAACTGCCAGAAAACAACCATGGCATTCACCTGCTCGGCTTCCTGGACTGTCACAGATCTTCAAATACCTGAATTAAGAGTATGAAGGTGACTGTCAGAAGACAAAACAAGAAAGAATATGATCTGAACACACATTAATGGAATAATACTATTCATACTGGGGACAGAGAAACTGCCAGACACTGTGCCTTACGTATACAGACAGACATGAAGACACAGTCCTTGTTTACAGTCTAAGAAAAGCTCTTATTCAAAAAAGCAGTAGTTATTACTTAGGTAGGGTCTCTAATCCACCTTCCAGCGGATGAATTTAAGTGAAGAAGGACTGTGTGAAAAACATAAAAAGGTGAATCAATGGCACAACAGTATTCCACACACCAGGCATATGATGTGAAGTGCTGGCCCATCTTGCTGTATATGGTCCATAAAGCTGTGCTCAAGCCAGAGTTCTCCCCAGCACTCCACTTCTTGCCTCAACAGATGTCTACTGCAATGAAGCATTTAAGAATGAAAGCCCCACAGCAAAACCATCTCCAAATGGGTCCAACCCAAAGGACCCCCTTTTACAATGTCTTAAAATTAGAGGGCCCCCGTGACTACTCAAACCTGAACACATAAATAACCCATCAGTCTAATAGCAACACGAAAATTTGCATAGCACCATTATTTGTAATACTAAAAACTGACAACTGAAAGATCTAACAATTGGGCAAGAGCTAAGTAAATAATGACATATTCCCATGATGGAATACAATAAAGGTATTTAAATGTTTTTAATGTGCTGGGCATGGTGGCCCACTAAAATCCCAAAACTCAGGAGGCTGAGACAGGAGGATCACAGGTTTGAGGACAGCTTCAGCAACTTAGCAAGACTCTCAGCAACCTAGTGAGACTCTGTTTCAAAACAAAAACTTTTTTTTTTTTTTGCGGTACCGGGGATTGAACGCAGGGGCGTTCTACCTCCGCGCTATGCCCCCGGCCCTATTTTTTATACTTTATTATGAAACCGGGTCTCACGAAGTTGCAGAGGGCCTCACAAAGTAGAGGGAGAGAGAGAGAGAGAGAGAGAGAGAGAGAGAGAGAGAGACAGGGAGGGAGGGAGGGAGGGAGAGAGCTGAGGCTGGCCGCGAACCCGGATCCTCCGGTCTCCGCCTCCCAAAGTACTGGGATTAAAAGCGTGCACCACCACGCCCGGCGCAAAACAAAAACATTTTTAAAAGAGCTGGGGAGCCAGGCATGGTGGCACATGCTTATAATCCCAGTTCTTGAGAGGCTGAGACAGGAGGATTGCAAGTTCGAGGACAGCCTCAGCAAATAATGAGACTTTCATCAACCTAGCAAGACCCTATTTCAAAATAAAAATAAAATAGTGCTGGGGATGTAGCTCAGAGGTAGAATGCCCCTGGGTCCAAGTCCCGGTTATCATACAACAAAAAGGGGGGGCTGGAGATGTGGCTCAGAGGTAGAATGCCCCTGTGGTCAATCCCCAGTACCACAAAAAAATAAATGTTTTTAATGTTAAGAAAATGTTTATGATATATATATATATATATAT
>PVJS01046025.1:0-15983 GCA_004027185.1 Glis glis | reverse complement strand
CGGTACCAGGGATTGAACCCAGGGGCGTTCTACCTCCGCCCTACACCCCCGGCCCTATTTTTTTATACTTTATTTTGAAACCGGGTTTCATGAAGTTGCAGAGGGCCTCACTAAGTAGAGAGAGAGAGAGAGAGAGACACAGGGAGAGAGAGAGAGAAAGAGAGAGAGAGAGAGAGAGAGAGAGAGAGAGAGAGAAGAGAGCGCTGAGGCTGGCCGCGAACCCGGATCCTCCAGTCTCCGCCTCCCAAAGTACTGGGATTACAAGCGTGCGCCACCATGCCTGGCTTTGCCAACCACTTTTTAAAGTATATTAACCCTTTGATTTTTTTCAAAAATTCTATTGAGGTGGATACTATTATTTATCCCATTTTATAATCAAAGAAACTTGAGACTCCAAGAGGATAAGTACCTTGCTCAAGGTATAAAACTAAAAAGTGGTACAGCCACCTGATACCAGGGCCCTTGCTATTTCAAGTACTCTCTGTGGATCAAAAGCATTAGCATCACCTTTGGTCTTGTTAGGGATAAAGAATCTCAGGCTTCCTCCACACCTACGGAGTCAGATGCTGCATTTTAAACAAGATCTCCAGATGATATCACATTAAACTTCAAGAAGCTCTACTCATGCTATAGTATCTTGAATAAATCTGACTGCAACAGACTTAGGCTAGATTTTCTGCCCTTAGTTTTGAATGTTATAGGTAGGGATGTTTTAGGTAGCTCATTCAGAAATCAATAAATACTTATAATAGTAGCTGTTATGTGCCAATCAGGTACTATGGTTAAATATAGGAATTTTTTTCAGTATGTAAGCTGAAAGCTTTGTTCTGTTTTTTCTTTTTCTTTTGTCTTTAGTACTTTTGTACTAACAGTTATTTGGGTCCAAACCATAAGTGATATTTGTAAGGTTAAAATTCTCTTAATTTTAAGTGCTGAGTCAAGGCTTAACCTTGAGACTGCTGCTAAGTAAAAAAAATCTAGAATTGCACCGTCCAGTGTAATATCGAGGTGCTATATGTAGTTACTGAATTTAAATGAAATAAAGTTAAGTGAAATTTAAAATTCAGTTCCTCAGTCACATAAGCTACATTTCAAGGGCTCAGTATTCACAGGTGGCTACTGGCTACCATATGGATGGTGAGGTATAGAACATCTCTACCATTACAGAAAGTTCTGTTGAACAGTGCTAATTCCAGAAAGGGGCCATTATTTTGTGCCATAAAGCTATTTCTGATAAAGAGCGAATAGAGAACATTCCTATAATTATCATTCTTATTTTCCTGTTCTGTGTTTTATATACTTGTGTGAAAATATATAATCCTCTTCTGTTTTTTTGTTCAACAGAAGAACTTTTTAAGACATCTATATTCTGAGAGTATTCCTATGATGTAATAATTATATATAATTTTTATCAAAAAGTAAAGTATGCCCAGAACCTTATACTAACATCTACTATAAAAAAGTCATACGGGAGAAACAAAGTTAACTAAGGCACAGTTTGCCTCAAGGGAAACAGCATCTAGCAGAAGACCCATGATTCACAGTAAAACAAATAAAATATATATGAAAATCACTAGAGAGAATGAGATAACTACCCAACAGAGGGGAACAAATTAAATGGAATTTCAGAGGAGAGCTCAAAGGTTTGTCAGACTTATTTATGAATGACTCTAATGCAGGAAAACTACTTTAAAATATTTTTAAGACTCTACTGACTCACGGGGTTATTTGTTTTTGTTTTTGTTCTGTGTGAGATATTATCAGGGATAGAACCTATATCCCAGCCTGATTTTATTTTTTATTTTGAAACAGGATCTCACTAACTTACCACGCACTGTCCTCGAACCTGTGATCCTTCTGTCTCAGCCTCCCAAGTCCTGGGACTACAGGCACCACAGCACCCAGCTTCCTTTTACTTTTGTTTTTAGTGAAATTTTACTGAATTTTCCTTTGACCTTACTATATAATGCCTTTGTTCAAAGAACTTAGTTTTTCTTTTAGCATTTTTTATTCATGCTCTTTATTGTTAAAGTAACAATTTTAAGAAAGTCAATCTTAACTATCTTTATACTATTGACACCTTAAGTTAAAACATCAACATATTTTAAGATAAATGTTATAATCTGATTAGAAGAAATATAAATTACCTTAACTTCTATTATGAGTTTCATTTTATCAGTATCCAATTTTCTCTTAAGTTGGTCAATTGCATGCTGTACCTCAGTGATTTGGATTATAAGGTAATTCTGTGTGAGGTATAGGAAGATGTATTTATTATAACATGTATACATTTTAATGTAAGGCATTTTATACTGCCTTGCAAACATAAAACTGTAAATTAATAAATATCAAGAGAAAAATCATGAAAATAACCTATTCCATAAAGTAAACTTATTGGTTTGGTATAAATTATTATTACCTTCTATTGATTTCTTTTTTTTGTGGAGGTATTGGGGATTGACCCCAGACCCTCCCACACACTAGGCACTTTACCACTGAGCTACATCCCGGGCCCTATTCCTGTCATCTTTTTTTTTTTGGCGGTACTGGGGATTGAACCCAGAGGCATTCTACCTCTGAGCTACACCCCCAGCCCTATTTTTTAGTCTTTATTTTGAAACAAGGTCTCACTAAGTTGCCAAGGGCCTCACTAATTAACTGAGACTAGCTGTGAACCTGGATCCCCTGGTCTCAGCCTCCCAAGTACTGGGATTACAAGCATGCGCCAACATGCCCAACCTTCTATTGATTTCTTAGAGTTAGGGACTACTTTCTCTTCTACTATTATTCATTTACTAAATCTATTTTAAAAATATATATATATATATATATATTTGTAAAAGTGACCATTAAATTAGCATCTGCTTAAAATATTTGTAAAAAATATCATTAAACTAGCGTCTACTTAAAATATTTATAAAAGTTACCATAAAATTAACATGATAAAAACCAATAAATTATTGCTATGAAAGGAATAAGCTAGGTTTAAAATTCTAGCAAGAATTTAGAAATTGGCATAATACTTTTTTATCTGAATCAGATTCGAATTATTTTTAATATTTAATAATGAAACACTATATATATATATATATATATATATATATATATATATATAACCTATTTAATACAAGAAAACCTGGTTAAAATAAGAGGATGTTAGGTTTCTTTTGTCCAGACAAGTTTGTGAGGCTTAGTGGTCTTCACTAAAGAAGTTATTTAAGAAGTTTAAACTGCCTTTGTGAAAAGATTTTATAATAAACTTGATAAAACAATAAGATAAAAGTATCAGCTAGGCTAAAAAAATTAAAACAAGAATAAATGGGACGGCATTAAACTAAAAAGTTTCTGCTCATCAATGGAAACCATCAAGAGTCTAAAGAGCCTACAGAATGGGAGAAAATATTTGCCAGCTATCCCTCTGATAGAGGACTAATATCTACAATATACAAATTGCTTAAAAGACTTAACACTAAAAAAACTAATAACCCAATCAAGAAATGGGCAATTGTACTAAATAAACATTTCACAAAACTACAAATGGCCAATATATACATGAAAAAATGTTCAACATCATTAGCAATCAGGGAGATGTAAATCAAAACTACACTGAGATTCTATCTAACCCCCATTAGAATGGCAATCATCAAGAAGTCAAACTACAATAAATGCTGTTGAGGATGTGGGGAAACAGGAACTCTTCTTCACTGTTGGTGGGATTGCAAATTAGTGCAGCCACTATGGAGATGATGTGTGGAGATTCCTCAGAAAACGGAATGGATCCACAATATGATCCAGCTATACCACTCCAATGGGACTGAAATCAGAATATTATAGTAATACATACATATCCATATTTATAGCAGCACAATTCATAATAGCCAAATTATGGAACCAACCAGGTGTCTATCAACAGATGAATGGATCACAAAATTATGGGATACCCACACAATGGAATTCTACTCAGCAATAAAAAAGAACAAAATTATGTCATTTGCAGGAAAATGGATGGACCTGGAGAACATTAAGTGAGATTAACCAGTCACAGAAAGTGAAGGGTCATATGTCTTCTCTCATATGTGGAAGCTAGGGAGTAATTGGGATATAAGAGGGACTTTAGATAAAGGAGGAGAAACCCCAGTGGAGCCAGGGAAGTGGTTTTGGAGAGGAAGGGGAAAGGGAGAATTACTGAAGGAAACACTTCCACCGACATGATGTGCATAAGTGAGAATACCAATGCCAATCTCAGTATTTTTCATGGGGAAAGGGGGGCGAGTGGGGAGGGAGCCGGGGAGAACTCACCAAGTGTGTGCATGTATGTCACTATCAAGTATGAACTACATTATGATGTGAGACTATAATGCACCAATAAAAGTATAAAAATGAATATTAACAAATAATTATTTGAGCCTATTTGGCTTTTATATTAAATATATCCAAAATAGTAGCTGGGCGTGGTGGCGCATGCTTGTAATCCCAGTACTGGGGAGGCTGAGACACGTTTGCGGCCTGCCTCAGCTACTTAGTGAGGCACTCCACAACTTAGTGAGACCCTGTTTCAAAATAAAGAATAAAAAATAGGGCTGGGGGTGTAGCTCGGAGGTAGAATGCCCTTGGGGTTCAATCCCCAGTACTGCAAAAAAAAAATAATAATCATAGTAAACTTTTACTATTTTATCATGTCTGAAGCTAAATCCTTATTCTTAATCATAATTAACATTTTATATCTTTTAGTTAAGTGGGATCAATCTAACAAAAATCAAATTGTCAAATGGTCTCTGGAATTTTTTGCTATTTAATTATATGGTGAAATTACTCAATAATAAAATAAACTTCTTTGATCTAAGATTCAAGACTGTTTCAAGAAAAAATAAACTGTTCAAAACTTCATATAACTGCTTTAGAATATCAATACCTTCAAATTCTGTGGGTCTTATAACCCCCTACCTCAAAAAAAAAAAAAGCACCATAGTGACACTGTTAGCCCTAGCCCCTACACTACTTTAGATCTTCACCTCTGCCACACAGTCAGGAAGTGTGGCCCTATCCCCACGTATAAAGGGGCATGCTAGTTAGTCCTTAAGGCAGCACATAGCATTCCTCTTCAATTACTGATCCAGAGTTAGGTCTGGTTGTTACCCACAAGGCTAAAGAGAAAGATTTATATATCCCATGATTCTAGCAGAGGTTTCTGTCTTGTTTGGGAGACATATAGCCCTGCTTGCCTTTGGCAACTTTATTGCTACTATAAAAAATTGTCTTACAATGAAGCCAACACTAAAATAGGGAGGGAACATCAGAAACACCTAGACCTTAAAGATATCATTAATATGTTCATTTATCTTTTCAGCAGCCCTCTTCCCATTACATGAGGTCATGAATTTTGTTACTTTCTAAGCAAGTTTAAGTCAAAGTTTTGTTACCTGTAGCCCAAAGCATCCTAAGTCCAATAATACAAACAATTATAAATGTAATTGTACAAGGGGGACACGTTTAATAGTATTAGTACCTTAGAGTCTGTGATGTTTGCCAAATTCTTTGGTCTCATCTTTATTTCCCTAGCTTCAAGTTGCATGAGCAATTTTTTATAATAAAGTTCTAAATCTTCTCGAAGTTTTGTTAAAACCTCCTCCAATGATGCTGTGACCTTCTTTGTTTCAAAATATTTCTTCTTCCATTTATCACAGGCTACAAAAAACAAACAAAACAAAACACCAACAAAAAAGCAAAGGCTATATCGGTTGAATATAGTTAAAGGTTTAAGTTTTTCAATGCAGAAAGGACCCCAAAGTTAAAGTCAATTTAAACCATTTTCCTCCTCTCCTCTTCTCCATCCCTTCTATACTTTAATCATTAAAGATAAGGGAGAAATGTTTGTTAGATAATAAAAGAAAGTACTTAGAACTATAATAGAATAATATACATCCAGGAACCACAATCAAGTTCTCCTCTAAATATATAATTGTTTCTGAAAAAAACTATTAAAAATACTACCTACACCAAAAATATATATTTTTCTTTTATTATTTTTCCATAATATTATTTGAAATATTTATTTATATAATTAAAACTATAAAAGTAAAAGATATTATATATGTATATATGTATTTTTAAATTTTTATTTATTTATTTATTTTTGTGGGATTGAACCCAGAGGCATTCTACCTCCAAGCTATACCCCCAGCCCTATTTTATTTTGAAACAGTCTTGCTAAATTGCTGAGGCTGACTTTGAACCTGTGATTCTCCTGTCTCAGCCTCCCAAGTACTGAGATTACAGGCATGTGCCACCACACCTGGCAGACATTATATATTTTTAAAGATTTTTCTCCCATTTTTCAGCCCCATAATGACTTTTTTTTTCAGAACTGGGGATTGAACCCAGGGGCATTCTACCTCCAAGCTACACCCCCAGCCCTATTTTTAATTCTTTATTTTGAAACAGGGTCTCACTAAGTAGCCGAGGCTCGCTGCGAACATGCGATCCTCCTTTCTCAGCCTCCCATGTACTGGGATTACAAGCATGTGCCACCATGCCTGGCCTTAATGACTTATATTTTGTGAAGTCAGCTGATTTGGGTTATTTGTCAAAATTATTTCAAATATTTCCCCCAAATTCTTAGGACAGAGTTTCTTGAACTAGAGGCTCTTTGTTGAGAAAATCAGAAACTAAGTACTATCAGTTTAAGAAACGACTTTGATACTGATGAGATTCTAAATACGAACTTGACAAGAACAAAACAGGTATACTAGTATACCAGAATGTTCTTGTTTGTTTCTTTTAGATTAACATAAACATGAAAAGTCCAAAAATAAAACTTCGACATTGTAAGGTAATTCAATGACAGTTATATAGCTGTATGGAACTTTAGCTCAAGATTTCATCTATTTATTTCCCCCATACCCTGTTATCCAATCCATCTGCAGCTTCTATTAGTACTACTGCCAACACACTTCGACCATCTGGCATGTTCCGTATGCTTCAATGCTACTTCTCTAGTCATTACTCTTTTATCAAGAAAGCTACAGCTGCATTGTCTTCCTAACTGGTCTCTGTTTCCATTCTTGCCACTCTTAAAGGCTATTCCAAACAGCAGTCATTCTGATCTAAATTTTCTTTTTTTAATTTGCAGTGCTAGGGCTTGCACCCAGGGCCTTGCACATGCTAGGCAAGTACTCTAGCACTAAACTACATCTTTTTATTTTTGGTGTTATTTTTTTGTTGTTTTTTGGCGGTACTGGGGATTGAACCCAGGGGCATTCTACCTCCAAGCTACACCCCAGCCCTATTTTTTTTATTCTTTATTTTGAAACAGGGTCTCACTAAGTTGTGAAGGGCCTCACTAAGTAGCTGAGGCTGGCTGCTAACTCGGATCCTCTGGTCTCAGCCTCCCAAGTACAGGGATTACGAGCGTGCACCACCATACCTGGCTTCTGAACTACATCTTAAACCATGTAAATCCCTAATCCTCCAATGGCCAGTGCTTGGGAGACAGAGACAGGAGGATCACAGGTTTGAGGCTAGTGCATGGTAACTTAGCGACACCTTGTTCCAAATAAAAAAATAAAAAGGGCTGGGGGTATAGCTCAGTGGTAGAACGCCCCTGGATTCAACCCCCAGTGTCACCAAAAATAACAACAAAACAAACAGACAAAAACAAACCCACAAAACAAAAACAAAACAAACAAAAAATCCCCAATGGCTTCCCACCTTCCTTAAAATAAAATCCAAAGTCTTTGAATTGGCCTATCTGCTCCTTGCTGAACTGATTTTCTCTCCTATATTCTTCCTTATTTATCATGCTACCGCTACACTGTTCTTTGATACCACAAGGTCATTTTTACCTTTGGACCTTGATATTTAGTGTTCTTTCTAATCAGATTGCTTTTTCACTATTTCTTTATATTCCTTCCCCCATTAATCAAATCTTAATGGTATCTCCTTATAAATGCCTTTCCTGAAAACTCTAGCTAAAGCATCTCCCCATGCCATATCAGTCTTTACTATCCTCTATTTAAATGGTTTTCCAACTCTGCTCAGTAGCTCTTATTGTCTTATTCGTTTATTGTCTGTGTCCTCCCATTTGGAAGCAAGTTCCAGAGCAGGGCCATGTCTATTTTGTTCACTGCATCCTCAGCATTCAAAACAATGCCTGGCACATAGTAGGATCACTAAATATTTAGTGGTTGATACATACCTTTTATCTTGAAATATTCCTCCTGTAGTAGAAAGTGATTGATTATTTCCATTTTATTTACAGAAAAACTGAGTGAGAGGCACAAAGAGGAGAAATAATTTGCCTAAGTAAAAGATTGATCTGGTGTTAGAATGCAGGTCCTGTGGTTTTTAGTCCATTGTCCAAATTGGTCTGATAAAATTGGTCTTTTAACATTGCCACAGGGTGAGTCACTGCCATCACTTCCAGGATAACAATTTAACATTATGAAGCAGACTCCAGAAATACCTCTTGACTTGTCTATAAACTAGTCAGTTTTAGACTGAAACTAGTGTTGTAAATTAAGAATCCTAAAACAAATTAATTCTATATATGCCTTTTGTTCATACAACACTCAAACACAACCCAAAATGAAGGCCATTCAAATGATTTAACATCTCTCAAACAAATAACTTATACTTTACACTGGCTCATATTTCCATTTCTACCAGGTCTAACAATAGTTTCTAATTCTATTGCAAGAAAACTACTTACATCTCCTAAGGCCAAGAGATATACATATCATATACCCAAATAAAACCCTAGAGAAGTCCAAGAGTCTCAAGATGGCTCTCCCGCGCGCCCCCGTGGTACTGGGGATGGAACCCAGGGGCATTCTACCTCTGAGCTACACCCTCAGCCCTATTTTTTATTCTTTATTTTGAAACAGGGTCTCACTAAGTTGCAGAGGGTCTCACTAAATAGCTGAGGCTGGCCACAAACTTGTGAGCCTCCTGTCTCAGCTTCCCAAGTACTGGGATTACAAGTGTGTGCCGCCACACCTGGCCCCTTAAGAGGCTCTTAAGAGTAAGTGATATCTAAGCTGATCTTAAATGATTTGTAGAAAGCCAGATGAACTGGGAAGACGAAGGGAGGGGTAGAAGGTAGGAAAAAAGAAGTAGATGGTAGAATGAAAAGTATGCCTGAAGGCCTGGAGCCAACAAGTACACTTCAGATCCTAGCATATCCAATACTTCCTGGAAGCCTCTCTTGATTTCTTCCATCCAATTTAGGTGTTCTTCCTTTGTACTCCTATTCACAGAATTCAGTAATTCCTTTATAATAGCATTCAAGAGGATGTATAATTAATGCTTAATCATCATTCCCCACTGGGCCATAAGACCTATAATGGTAGGGACAAGATTGTGTCCACCTATTAGTGTCTCCTCAGCACTAGAACAGTGGCTAGATTTAGTAGGCACTTAGTACTTACTTAATAAATGAACGGAAGAATGAGTAAACAAATACATTTCAGTTATAAAAGTGCATCTTAGTTTACAAGACCCTATAAAAAGCATTTATTGTACAAGAGTTGAATAATTATTCTGTTTTCTATGTTGAACTTAATCATGTACCACTTAAACTATAACAGTAAAACAATATTAATCATAACTTTATTTATTCTAAAAGTATCAATTCTGTAAAACTTGTTTTCTTTATAGTGATAAAATCTATGTAATAATCTTTACCATGATATCGTTTCAATTTGTTTTGTTCAAACAGCTTTTCAACTTTTTTTAATAGTTCTTCTCTAATTCTTTCCAGATATCTTCTTTCTTCCTTTACTTGTTTCATTTGTTCAATAATCTTCTCTCCTAAAGAGATTGTAACCCGTACTCATCAATACCAATAAGCTAAAACATGGTTCATATCCTAAAAGATGGGGTATAAAACTTTAAAAGTGTCTACAACAGCCTGAAGCAATTTTATGCAAAACTCCTGTTTTTCTTGCTACATTTATGATCATGGAGAATGTGAAGCAGACATTCTGGTTTTTAAGAGTGTATTTATAAAATAGTGTTATCTCTTTTGTGTTTAAATATATGCATGTGTAGAAACTAGGTAAAAGTCAATAGTTATGCTTATATTTTTTGGTTTAATTCTTTTGGTAAATTATCTTGGGCTCAAAGTAATTGTACTTATATCTTACATGTATGACTAAACATACATAGTAATCAACACAAAATACATATAATTTCACTTTTATATCATAGTAAAATTCACAAAACAAAATCTACAACTTTAACCATTTTATTTTATTTATACCCTCAGCCCTATTTTTTATTCTTTATTTTGAAACAGGGTCTAATTAAGTTACAGAGGGCCTCACTAAGTAGCTGAGGCTGGCCACGAACCCGGATCCTCCTGTCTCAGCCTCCCAAGTACTGGGATTACAAGCATGCACCACCACGCCCGGCTTAACCATTTTAAATGTACAGTTCAGTGACATTAAGTATATCCACACTGCTGTGCAACCATCATTACCATCCATCTCCAGAACTTTTTTATGTTCCCAAACTGGAATTCTGTACCCATTAAAAATAACTCCCCGTTAACATATTTAACTCTACTTCCCAGAATCATCTATACTTAGGATGTTACAATACTTACTCTCAATCTTTAATAAAGAGATATCAGTTACTTTTGAAGAAAGAACAGGTTGACAGGGAAGTAAAGGAAAATCAATAAGGTCTGGCAGGGTGATGTACTCCTTTTCACCTGTCTGTAAGCAAACACGAAAATCAATACGATCTAGTAAGGGTGCACATTCTGTTTTCATTTGTTTGTAAGTATTTGATAACGCACACCAACAGTGCATTTTTTTATTTATACAGTGATAAATTCCCAGATTCTCAATCATGCTCTGGTCTCTCCATTCCATTATTATATGGACAATGTACACAGGCATGTCAAGCAAAATTAAAAAAAGAAGAATCCATTACTTTTCTTTCCAAGATTTATTTCCTTTTATTTCCTTCCAAGATTTCTGGCCTCAGTAATTTGACATAATTTTTTCGGTACTGGGGATTGAACCCAGGGGCATTCTACCTCCGAGCTACACCCCCAGCCCTATTTTTTTATTCTTTATTTTGAAACAGGGTCTCACTAAGTAGCTGAGGCTGGCTGAGAAACCGGATCCTCTGGTCTCAGCCTCCCAAGTACTGGGATTACAAGCGTGCACCACCACGCCCGGCACATAACCTCTTAAGTTTTCTAAGATGGTTATTATTTTTTTAAATTTTGAGTCAACTTAATTTATATTTGCTTAGAAAATTAGGGATTCTATCACACTTTCAAAATTATAGCATAGAGTTTTACATCTTATTCTTCTATATCTTACCTCCCCTGCGCTTGTGTTTATATTGCCTTCATCTCTCCTATTTTTGTGTTTCTACTCTTTTTTGATAAATTGCCTTAAGTCTTACCATGTTGATGTTTCTCTCACTACTACTTTATAGATCTTGAACTGTTTTCAATTTTGCTAGGTTTTTTACTCCTCCAACTCATTAGTTTCTAATTTTAACGTCATCAAGTTCTAACTCCTATTCTTTTTGTTTTATTATTATTTTTCTAGATTATTAAGTTAGAGAATAAAGTTCCCACAGGATAATGGAAACTACCTAAATTAGAATCTCTCTGCACAAGCCGGGCGTGGTGGTGCACGCTTATAATCCCATTATTTAGGAGGCTGAGACAGGAAGATCGCAGGTTCACAGCCAGCCTCAGCTACTTAGTAAGGTCCTCTGCAACTTAGTGAGAACCTGTTTCAAAATAAAGAATAAAAAATAGGGCTGGGGGTGTAGCTCGGAGGTTGAATGCCCCTGGGTTTGATCACCAGTACCGCAAAAAAAAAAAAAATCTCTCTGCATATACTTCCAACTACCAAAAAAGGAAAGCACATAATTTGTGCCTAGACACAGAATCCTTCAATTTACATGTAAGTGGGGAAATAAGGATCTACATCAAAGTATGTTCAGGAGCTCACAGCTGAGCAGAGTCAGATTTAGGCTATGTATCAGAGAGAGAGATTCCAAAGAAAACATCAACTATAGTTCAGTCTGGAAAGAAAGGGCGCCACTGGAGTGGAGAAGTAGTGAAAGCAAGGAGATGACCTGGTAGGTCATAGCACTTTCTATGAGGGGTCCACAAGAAAGGGCCTGAAAAATGTAGGAGGCCAGAGGTGGTAATCATGAGAAGACAGTTTCTGAGAGAAAGGTAGGGGTGTTTCTTGAGGGGGGCTAGTTTGCTAAGAGAAAAAAGAGCATGTCCAAGATAAGAGTTCCACTGAATTAGTTAGTAGAAAATAATAAAAAACAAACAACAATAGCAAAAATAAAAAATCCCCAGAAGGCCTTATATACTTAAAAAAGAAAGAAGTGCATTTCACTTTAACAACAGAAGAGGGTGCTCCTGACCTAAGAAACAAAATAAGCCACCACTGTTACTAAGAATACCTGATACTACAGACAGAAAAATCTAACACAAATAATCATGAACAACAGTTATCTAGGCTCTAGAGCAGGGATTGGAATTCTTTAAAAGCATAAAAAACAATCTTAGCTCACAGGCCTTACTAAGCAGTCTGGAAGCCTAAATTTGCCCTTCACTGCTCTAAAGGAAGTTTTAAATGTGCAAGAACTAAGGGCATAGTGTACCCAAAAGCTTTTCCTACTATAGACTGTACTTCATCCAACCAAGAGATGATTGAAAAATCTTCTACAAAAGAAAATGGCAGTTAAGTGTTGAATACATTTAATTATGGATTTGAGACCAAAACAAAGGTGAGAAGGTAAGATTTTAAGAATAGTACAAAATGCTATATTCTTTTTTTTTTTTTTTGCGGTACCAGGGATTGAACCCAGGGGCGTTCTACCTCCGAGCTACACCCCCGCCCCTATTTTTTATCCTTTATTTTGAAACCAGGGCTCACTAAGTTGCAGAGGGCCTCACTAAGTAGCTGAGGCTGGCCACGAACCTGGATCCTCTGGTCTCAGCCTCCCAAAGTACTGGGATTACAAGCGTGCATCACCACGCCTGGCTCAAACTGCTATATTCTTAAAGTAGAAACAGCACAACTAAAAGTGAGAAGAGAAGGAAAAAAGGTAAAAGTACTGCCCCGAATATAATAAGTAGGAGTCAGAGCATAATTAATTATAAGTTTTTAAAAAGGAAGAAAAGAAGGACCAAGAATATAAGCATACAGGTATTACTATAGAGATTAAACACTAGAATAAAAATAAAAACAAAAATTCAAACCTTCTTAAATACTAGGAGGAAAAGAAAAGCATACAAATTGCATCGTAAAAGACACAAAATAACTATAACATAAAGTAAAATAACAAATCTGAGACCAAATGTACTGGGCCTATCAATAACTTAAATGGACATACCTTGTCTAAATAAAAAGATTTTTAGATGGCTCACAAAGTAAAACCCAATTCTAGTCTGTACATGGAAATAAACCTAAAATAAAGTGACTCAGAAAGGGTGAAAAGAAAAAAAAGGGAAATGAGAAATGAAGGTATATCAAATAAATACAAAAAAGATTATCTTGATATGCAATAAAGAAGAATTCAGTCCAAAAAGCATTAATGATGCATTATTTTATAATACAAAAGTAGTAATACATAACTGTGTTTATTTATTTATTTTTGCAACCCAGGGGCATTCTAGCTCCAAGCTACACCTCCAGCCCTATTTTTTTTTTTTTTTTTGTGGTACCAGGGATAGAACCCAGGGGTGTTCTACCTCTGTGCTACATCCCCGGCCCTATTTTTTTATGCTTTATTTTGAAACCGGGTCTTATGAAGTTGCAGAGGGTCTCACTAGGTAGAGAGAGAGAGAGAGAGACAGGGAGGGAGGGAGGGAGGGAGAGAGAGAGAGAGAGAGCGAGAGCTGAGGCTGGCCGAGAACCCGGATCCTCCGGTCTTCGCCTCCCAAAGTACTGGGATTACAAGCGTGCGCCACCATGCCCGGCCTCCAGCCCTATTTTTTATTCTTTATTTTGAAACAGGGTCTCACTAAGTTGCAGAGGCCTCACTAAGTAGTGGAGACTGGCCGTAAACACGAATCCTCCTGTCTCAGCTTCCCAAGTGTGCCACCATGCCCAGCTTCATAACTGTATTAAATAACTCACAGAAACCTACATATAGTAGAAACCATAAGAAATGCAAGGATAATTAGTAACACACTATTGTAAGGTGATTCTAACATACTGTTCTCAGTCCAAGACATAGAAAGAGAATGTAAGCAGGGCATGGTAGTGTATGCCTGTAATCCCAGTATGTGGGAGGCTGAGACATGATGATTGCCGGTTTGAGACTAGCCTCAGCAACTTAGTGAGACTTTCAGCACCCTAGAGAGAGACCCTTTTGTCTTTCAAAACAAAAAATAAGGAGGGGTAGGGATATCTCAGAGGAAGAATGCCCCTGGGTTTAATACACAGTACCCAGCCCCCCCACACACATACACACACAAAGAAGGAAGGAAGAAAGGGAGGAAGGAAGAAAGGGAGGGAGGGAGGGAGGGAGGGAGGGAGGGAGGAAGGAAGGAAGGAAGGAAGGAAGGAAGGAAGGAAGGAAGGAAGATTAAGTAAGAACATGGAATACTTATACAATGTATTCAGCAAAAGTATACCATAGACAAGCCACAAAGTAGGAGAAGAGATACTTGCAACACAGGCTAAGTATCAAAGGGCTATCTAGATTTTATTTAAAACTCCTACTTCGAAATATATGGCAGACAACCCAATAGAAATATTTGAGCAGGTAATTAAAATAAGAAGCTATCAGCCAGGCTTGGTGGCACACGCTTGTAATCCCAGTACTTGGGAGGCTGAGACTGGAGGATCGCACATTCGCGGCCTGCCTCAGCTACTTAGTGAGGCCCTCTGCAATTTAGTGAGACCCTGTTTCAAAATAAAGAATAAAAAATAGGGCTAGGGGTGTAACTTGGAGGCAGAATGCCCTTAGGTTCATTTCCCAGTACCACAAAAAACAAATAAACAACAAAAAAAACATGATCAACTTTATGGATAATCAGGGAAGCTAAAATTCAAGCCACAGCAAAGTAGCATTAAGCACCCCATCTATTTCCAAAAATTTTCAAGTGTGAACAGCATATGTTATTGAGGATGTAGAGAAACAGAGACTCTCTCGGATCCCTTGTGAGAGTGTAAATGTACACAATAATTTAGGAACAAAATTTTTATGATTTAATTAAGTTCTAGATAGGCATTTCTAAAAATTCTAGTCATACATATATTCCTCTCTTATTTGTATGCCTATTCATTATAGGAAAGAGTTGGAAACAATACAAAAATTCATCAGTGAAAGAACAACAATTATTTGCTGACGATGATATACCTTTGTTCCCAAGCCCAAGGGATCTGAGCTGTGATTCTCCTACCAACACTTGTACAGATTTCATTTAGCATCCTAATCTAGTACATATCTAGTATCATCCTAATCTAGTACATATCTAGTATCATCCTAATCTAGTACATATCTAGTATCATCCTAATCTAGTACATATCTAGTATCATCCTAATCTAGTACATATCTAGTATCATCCTAATCTAGTACATATCTAGGTATTGTTGGATCAGCTGGACATTAAAACACAGTAGCAGCATTGCTTACAATGCCTCTTGGATCATCTTGTGAGCCTTTTCTTGTTTGGGTCCCATTCAAAGTTGGCAGTCTTCAAAATTACTTGGTTTAAAAGAAAATGGGAGCAGCACGTCCAAATATGGTAAATTTCTCTCCAGATTCCAAAAAGGTCCATCAAGTATTTCTCATTCTGAATGGTAGCTGGGGCAAGGAACAAAAGCCTACTTTCACTTTTTTTTTTGCGGTACCGGGGATTGAACACAGGGGCATTCTACCTCCGCGCTACACCCCCGGCCCTATTTTTTATACTTTATTTTGAAACCGGGTCTCACAAAGTTGCGGAGGGCCTCACTAGGTAGAGAGAGAGAGAGAGAGAGAGA